>CAVLJG010000009.1:68217984-68353273 GCA_963669975.1 Acanthoscelides obtectus
GAACCAAACACGCTAACTCTAAATTCGCTTTTGTGTTCTGCTACTGTGTCATTGATGGCGCTGCGATCCTTGACTTTCCTTTTTAGGCATCGGCAGGATTATTACGTAAAGAACCAATATAAAGTAAAAAAAACGCCAAAATGTCAACTTGTTGTCTAGAAAGCTGTGAGCGTCACCCATAGCGTCACCTATAAGAATGGCTCAACGACACGATGCTTTGTTGGTTGCAGAATGCCACGATAGTTTGTAGCAAGATCGCATCTGGATGATTGTGTAGTGATTGTGTATATTAGTCTGCATTTGTATAAAATCAGTGATACTTGCTATATGAGAAAGTTATTACTAAATGTGCTCCCTCTGAAGTATATTTATTAACTGTACCAGACGGGTTATTTGTGTTGTCCTTCCTGAAGGAGGTTCAAAGCTATAAATTATGATTTTCCCTTGTTTTCTTGCATCACCACCGCGCCCGTGTTATGTGTAGTTAGGCCACATCACAAAAAAAGTAGTAATTACGTATCACACACAAGACATTTTCGCAGTGACGAAGCATTCATCTCAAGTAAGTGTATTTGAGACAAGAAACCAAGGGAATTACCATCAACACAGATTATTAGCACACAAATCCTCACTAAGCACCTATGCACTGCCGTTTCGCCTATTTCCTTCCAGCTATACCTAGCATACAACCCACAGCCTAGACCTCCAATAATGCGATCTCTAAAGCAGATATTACATCACATCAGAGCCAAACCATGGTAGCTCAAGCGTCATGACGTTTAGGCAACACGTGCAGCTACACAACGAATGTACATCAACTAAACAACAGTCAGTACCAAGTTGACATCTTATAGAGAAACTTATATAATATCACAAAAAGAAGAAACACAATATAAACAGTACACAGTTAGGTAAACAATGAGACGTTTTTCACCCTTTGATCGTCATGATAGCTCACCTTGATATGTACAACGCCTCTCTCCTCGCAAGTGTATCCACCAAGTCGTTGAAGCAATGTGTAAGTAGCATGCGATATGTGAATTTTGAAAGCATCTCCGTAAGTTTCCATTCTTGATGCTGTGTTTACTGTATCACCAAAAAGGCAGTACCGAGGCATTTTTAAGCCCACCACACCTGCTACAACGTGACCTAGAAAACGGAAGGTAATTATGTCATTACGCAAAAAAATAAACAATTATTCCAGTGGCGTATATCAAGATAACTATCCTGGATGAGACTCATCACACGTACCCAGTTATATGTCGTATCCAGGACACTAGGAGCTCTTGGAGACTGAATCCGACAGAAATCTTATCAGAACAGTGGTTTTAGAGCCAAAAAATCTGACCAAATGTAAAAAAAATTGTTTTTGCTTCTGGATCATGATTTTGACCACATTTGTAGAGATGTATAAATCATATTTTGATATTAGGGAATATATGTCGCATCAAACATTAAAATATGAAGAAGCTCGTGTCTGAGAAATAAATAATCGAATAGTGCCGCATTTTAAAGCAACCAGCTGCAAATGCAACCTTGACAGTTATGTGACGTTGTATTTGTACATGCAATAATTGACAAAACACCTTGGATACATATAAAACTCAAAATTTTGCGAAATTAAAATATGTTTTGCATATATGTCCGCCATTTTGATTTTTGAAGGATCGATGCTAAATTTGTTATCAGCGACATTCAAAACTTGGACTCGAGAGCAATCGAAACATTATCTGCAAACATGTCTGCCATATTGTAAACGTCATGTTCATTTCGACAAAAATACTCGTATATCTGTTTCGCTACTAGTGACCTCAAAAACATGCAAAATGTTTAGCATAATCCAAACATTTTTTGTGAACACGTATCTATGTTATGTCCGAAATTTTTACTTTTGATACATGGTTATCATATTTGTTTTTTTTTGATGGCGTCAACTTCTATGGTTATTAGCCGTATTCAATAATATATAAATATAATATATAAATCTATAGTATAAAATATATAATCTCTTACATGTCTAAGTGGTAAATGTCGCATTTTTAAAAAACTAAATATGCAAATTCCAGATATTAATCGAAAAGGATATACTATTGTCATTTACTTTCAGATTCTATTAGCAACAAAAGATAGTCTCTGGGAAATGTTACACGACTAAATTTGTCAGGCATATATTCATTAATATTAATTTTTTTGTGGTCATTATCTGCATTTCACGATCTTGTTTGCGTTCACGTAAGTATTTCGATTTATACAAATTCTATTGCTACATATTTCTTTTCGTTCCAGATGACAACACTAAGATAAGGTAGGTATGATGCAAAATCATCGTTACATAAGATTTATTTAATCTCAGTTGAGAATAAGATATACAAAAATTAGAATGGTTCATTTCCAAAAAGTTCATTAGGTCAGATCTTCCAATAGAAACCAGATACTTTTAAGAATGATATGACGTTTTTCAGTTTTTCATATTTGTTATCAGCGACCTCGAAAGAGCGTAGATTGAGTTTTTTTGGTGAAATTTAGGGAATATTTGGCAATGTTCTGGGCTTTTGGATCACTGTGGAAACCGCATCTAGTAGATTTACTAAAAGTGGGGTAAGAACTGCTATCCTCCATCAGTCTGATCTCTAGAGACGATCCTAACTTTGTGATGCACTGTTCAATGAAGAACCCCGATTACTTTGCCAAAAATGGACGAATTCCCAAATTTTGATAAACGTCAACAGCTGTCAGAATTTGAGGTCATTCTATTCTACTGCACTCATGCATTGCCTACCAGGTATAGGTATACTATCAACGTATTTGTGACTTACCAGAATGTATGCCTATTCTCAACTGTAACACTTCACCTTGTCGATGTTTGATTTCAAACTTTTTAATTTTGCTCAATAGATGTAAAGCCATCGATGCTATCTCGCCAGCATGTCTGTCTCCATTTCTTATAGGAAGTCCACTTACAACCATATATGCGTCACCAATAGTTTCTACCTACAATAGTAATAGAGAGCTATTCTTTTCAGGGATGCCTTTACCGGGTGGCGCATCGAAAACGAAACAGACGCATTTACTGGCAGCTCAGTTTTTTTTTTTTTTGAAAAACGCGCAGACCCCTCGATTTTGTTTTCGAGGGGGACACAAGTTTGGCAAAAAATCACGTTAAGACGTGCAGCCCCCTGCGCGGGGGTGACACCAACCCTGAAATCTTAAATGGAAAGAGGGGTCGAGTGATACCTTATTTTAAAGGTCTTTTAATTCCCTTTATAATGATGTAAAATACATGAGCTTCAGTTCGGTAGTTTTGAAGATTTATTTATTTAAAGCTTAAAGTACATCAGATTAGTTTGTAATACTTTCAGAAGAAATTTGACTAAAAGAATTTACTTAATAAGAAAATGCTTTTCTTCACTACGCCCATGGTTTGTTTATCATTTTGTTGTTGAAAATAGCTATTGGAGCGTTTTTTTGTGTGAAGAAAGATAAGGAAATATCTCGTACTGATTTTAAATAAGAATTTAGTACATAGCTTGCGATTGATTTGACCAAACTTTGTTGCTAAGATAACTTGTAACGCTTTATTACATAGATTAGCCATGGTATATTCTACTGCAGAAAGAGTTGAAATTATCGAAATATTTTTCGGAAATAATCAGTGCGCTAATAGAACAGCAGAAATATTTAATGAGCGACATGAGAACAGTAACGTGCATCTAAAATATGTTCTAGAACTTGTAGCTAAATTTCGGGAAACTGGGTCAGTCGCCAATAAAAAACGCAACATTGAAAATCCCATAAGGAACGAAGCAATAGAAGTGGGGGTTTTAGGGCAAGTTTATGTAGATCCTACGTTAAGTACCCGCAAATTGGAGACTGTGTGTGGTGTTAGTCGACGTATTGTCCAACGGATTCTAAAGGCCCATAGTTTTCATCCGTATAAAATTCACCTGGTACAAGAACTTAATGAAGACGATTTTGATCGGCGATTACAATTTTGTGAAGATATGAGTGAACGAATTATAAATGATGAACATTTTCTATTCAACACTTGCTTTTCCGACGAATATTCCTTTTTCTTAAATGGCGTAGTCAATCGTCATAACTGCCGATATTGGTCCGATCCTAATCCCAGAATTTATCATGAGGTTCATACACAGCAGCCACAAAAATTAAATGTTTGGGCTGGTATTTTTGGCGATCATTTAGCTGGTCCTTTTTGACCGGTGAAATGTATTTGGAATTGCTGGAAGATGCCATAGACCCTGCATTAACAGCCATAATTGAAAATCAAAATGATTGGCGGTACATTGCGAATAGCTTGATGTTCCAACAGGATGGTGCCCCACTACATTACGCATTACGTGTTCGACAATATTTAGATCAGACGTTTCCAGATCGATGGATAGGTAGAAGAGGTGCCATTCAATGGCCCCCAAGATCACCAGATTTATCACCTTTGGATTTCTTTATGTGGGGTCATTTAAAAAGCAAAATGTATGCTACTCAGCCAACATCATTAGAAGACCTGCGACAAAGAATTGTGAATGAGTGCCTTCAAATTACTCCTCAAATATTGCAAAATGTGAGCCAACGTTTTGAACAAAATCTTTATTATTGCATGGTGGCCATTTTCAACATTTACTAGCCTAACGGGTCAGTTCATTCTTCATTTTTAAGTTACTTTGCTGCCAAATGTATTGATCTCGACTAATGATTATGTATTAGTTTTATTTAAGCTTTACATTAATAAATCTTCAAAACTACTGAACTGAAGTACATTAATTTGAGCGTTCTTCAAAAAAACTGAGCTGCCAGTAAATGCGTGTTTCGTTTTCGATGTGCCACCCTGTATATTCTAATGTACACATTCACCATTTTTGACAAAGAACCTAGTAGACTGGCAGAGAAAGAAACTAGTGAACAATTGTCGAATTTTATACAACAAATAGAGTTCAGACTCTGACATTTTTTTAATAAGATTTTCGCTGTCGTCCTCATTTACCTCTGTGTTCAGAACCTCGTCTGTTTGTAACAACGGACATGAACATGAATCTCTTTCAATATCTAGGAAGGTTAATGACTTACTTTTGTGAAAAATTTATTAATTTTCAACACACAATTTTTTTCCAGATAATGGTAAGGAGCCTCTGGAGCATCAAATAACTAGATTTGAGCGATTTCTATTTTTTTTTTTCATTTCTGCCCCATGGCTCAGCCGGTACTGGACCGATTTTCAAAAACCAGGTTTCGTCTGCTTTTAACAAGTGATAATAGTAAGAAATTTGCATTGAGAAACCTCGATCCTCAAAGATTATCTATTGAAGAAACATTCATAGCGCATAATTGACAATTAAATAGCAAGCTTTGAAATAGACTTGGCCTAAAATACTTTTGTAGGAGAAGGCTTACTTAGGCACATGATAACCTCAGAGATAATAATCTTAACCAACTTTTTAAGCATAACATATGACCTTTTTCATTGATTTTGTGACGCTAAATTGCTTATATTTCGAACACGGTCACTTTTAGATAAGTGTGACTACGGACCTTTTTTGTCCAGAATGACACAAAAAACAGAACAAATTTATTGTGCTCCAAAAATGTCCAAACATAGTTGCATCTGGTTGCCACCCAGAAACCTCTAAATAAAAAAGTACAGGGTGGCCCATAAGTCCTTTGAGCTGGAAAAAAAGGAATAAAACCAAACTAGTTACATTATGAAGAATTATTATATTTTGTTATCATCTTTATTGAATGGGAATTATGTTTTAAAAATCACATCGTCTAAATGCAATCCATTACGATCACGGCACTCATATAAACGACGTCTAAAATTGTCGATGACTGCGCGGCAAGTCAACACTGTAATGCTTTCCATTTCTCTTCGGATATTTTCTTTCAGGACATCAACTGATCGCGGAGTGGTGTCGTACACTTTACTCTTGAGGTAGCCCCATAAAAAGAAGTCCATTGGGGTCAAATCTGGACTACGTGGTGGCCAGGAAATGTCTCCTCTTCGAGAAATTACTTTGCTGGGAAAAAGTTGACAGACGACGGGCATAGAAGTGTTGGAGGTGTGGGCAGTTGCTCCGTCCTGTTGAAACCAGGTCTGCGTATTATAGCCTGGAAAATTCTGCAACGCTGGTGTCAAAAACTCTTCTATCATTGCTACATACCGCTCCGAAGTAACAGTTAATGCGCGACCTCTGTCGTCCTCAAAAAAATAAGGGCCTACGATGCCATGCGCTGACATAGCAGCCCAAACTGTAACTTTAGGGCTGTGTAAGGGCTTCTGATGCTTACGCCTTGGATTTTCGGGGCTCCAATAACGGCAATTTTGTTTATTTATATGCCCGTCCGAGAACAACACATTATTGAGCGAAGAAAATCGATTCAACATTTCATTCGCAAAGTTTAGTCTCTGAATAGCGTCATTATCTTTTAATTCCTGCACTAACTGAATTTTGTAAGCGTGCAGACGTAAATCTTTCCTTAAAATCCGCTGTAAAGATGTTCTGGGTACGTTTAGTGCACTGGAACGCTTACGAGTAGACTGGGTAGGATTTTGACGAACAGACTGTGCCACAATGTTGAAGTTTTCTTCAATACGAGTTGTCCTTGGTCGACCCCACCGCTGTTTATCTAACGTCGAACCAGTCTCTTCGAACTTAGCAACCCAGTTCTTAATCGTTTGAGCTGTTGGACACTTTGTAAAATTGTGTAAATTGTGGTATTCTCGATATTTACGCCGCGCAATGGTTGCCGAATCATTATTTTGATAAAACGCGCGCACACAAAAAGCACGATCCGCTCCAGTGAAACACTCCATGGCGACTGAATTCCCAGACACTGAAGATACTGCCCTCACCTCGCCCGCGCCGCTCACGCTCACCCGTTAAATTTTATTCAAATTTGAAATTTCAAAGGACTTATGGACCACCCTGTATATTCGCTCATCTCGCCTAAAACTTAATAGTATCTTTCAGTGATTACAAACCTTGTAAACATCGTAGTGGGAAATGATAGAGTCGAAAAGCGTATACAGGTCGTTAAGCAAGTCTATGACTTGCAAAGGAGTGCTGACAGCTGACAGCTCCGTGAAACCTACGATATCACTGAAATATATAGTGACGCACCCGAAGGATTCGGCTTCAACCTTTTCTCCTTTCTTCAAAGCATCCGCAACAGATCTGCAAATTGTTCAAACGACAAGAAATGGAAATTATATCGTTTGCTTTTATCCTCACTTTGGTAACATTCTGTGAAGCAAGGCATCCGTTTTCTTTTTCTCTTCAGTCAGCTGATTGGTCCTCTCTTGCACCAGCCCTTCTAAATTATAAGCGTATTTTTCCATAATTGCTAACATATTGTCAAAAATGTTTGGTTTCAATCCCGCCTAGAAAATAAGGACAACCTTTATTTCAGGCATTCGACAAAACCGTATTTAAAGAAATTGACACATTGACGTATTATTCACAATCTGGAAGTCATATGAAAAAAGGATTCCTGCTCTAGTTCCTCAAACTCCAAAACAGATGGAGCTCTATCGCTACTTAAAGAGCAAACTGAATGAAAGGATCGCGCAAGGTGAAAGTAACCTCAGAATTAAATATTTCAATGGGGTTCCGAAGATTGTTACTTTAAACGCATAACTGAACCCAATAATAGACCAAATTGTCATGAGAGACTTAAGCTAAGGTGTTCCTACCAGAACGTTCGTGGTCTCAATTCTAAGACGGTGTCATTCTTCAATGCAGTCAGTGACTACGAATTTGATTTAATTTGCTTGACTGAGACATGGCTGTCTGTGAATGTGAGTGATAGTGAATTATTTCCGGCTGAATACTGTGTGTTCAGGTGTGATCGTGACTTTATTCGATCTGGCCTAGTTTCCGGCGGAGGAGTCCTGATAGCCATAAAACGCGATTTCCATGCAATTAGAATTGACGCTAGTGCTTTGAGTCGAAACTTTCCGTCGATTGATACTGTATGTATTAGGCTTATTATTAACCGTGAGCATTTTGTTATCTTTTCTATTTATATTCCGCCTTCAATTAATTTGGACATGTTTAGTCAGTACCTTGAAGCTTTGGAAGTATTTAACAATGCATTCAGTAATTGTAAAATAATTGTTGCTGGTGACTTTAATGTCGCATCATTCAACAGTGACGTTAATGATCAGAAGTCTCAATTGATGAGCAACTTTATTTCGTTTTTAGATTTAACTAACTTTAATAATATTCCAAATATAAATGGTCGAATTCTGGATTTAATTTTAGGAAATATCGAAATAGAAGTCCTCAGAGATAATACACCTTCTGTTAAAGAGGACGTTCATCATCCTGCACTGATCATGGAATTCATTACATCCGGATCTCCAACGAAATTCCCATTTACTAATTCTCCACGGTTTAACTTTCGCAAAGCTAACTTTCCTGAAATGTACACAGCCTTGCAAGATGTTAATTGGACGGAGGTGATCAGTGCAGTTAATGTTGATGTCGCTTGTACCGCCTTGTATTCAGTTATCAATAACATCTTTGAGGTCCATGTCCCTAAATGTAAAAATAAAATGTTTTCGTATCCCCCATGGTTCACACGTGAAATTATACTTAATATCAAGAAGAAGGACATAGCAAGAAGGAACTGGAAATGTGACGGTACTAAGTTTTCTTATGATCAGTTCAGTAATTTTAGGAAGCTCATTAAGAACCAGATCAGTGTTGCCTACTCCGCTTACGTCCAATCGGCTGAAGATGCCATTTTCAATGATCCTAGCAAATTCTGGTCATTTGCCCAGATCAAAAAACAGCAATCTAGAATCCCCCCAGGATGACGTTTAACGGCAATGTCTGCGATACGCCTCAGGATATAGTGGACAGTTTTGCTACCTTCTTTTCAACAGTTTTTATCCTGTCTGGTGTACTAGGGTCATCTCCTCCAACAAATAATTCTACCGATATCATTTCTTTAAAAAATATAAGTGAAGAAAACGTAATTAGGGCTTCGAAAAGATTAAAGAACAAAATGACGTCTGGATGTGATGGTATTCCAAGTTTTTTCGTTAAAGATTGCATTCATATACTAGCGAAACCGCTGGCTTCCATATTCAACCTAATTCTAAAATCAGAGACATATCCAAATATCTGGAAGACCTCTAAAATATGTCCTATTCACAAAAGTGGAGATATCTCTGATATTTCCAACTATCGCCAAATAGCAATCCTGTGCAATTTCAGCAAGTTGTTTGAGATCATCGCTTATGAAACGGTTTACTGCTCGGTCAGGGGTGCAGTCTCTATTAATCAGCATGGGTTTATGAGAGGCAGATCTACGGTCACCAACTTGGCTCTGATTACTCAATACATTTCTAATGTACTGGACGGTCAGGGACAAGTTGATGTCATCTACACAGATATTCAGAAGGCTTTTGATCAAGTTGATCATTATGCACTTCTGGATAAGCTTAAAACAGTGGGTATGTCTGATGCAATGCTGTCGCTCATGAATTCATATTTGAGGGATAGAAGGTTATTTGTCGAATATGGTGGTCATAGGTCGAGTTACTATCGGGCCACGTCTGGGGTACCTCAAGGGTCAAATCTAGGTCCATTATTGTTTTTAATATTTATTAATGACTTGTCTTTTGAACTGAAGTGTTTCCATTTGTTTTTCGCTAATGACCTTAAAATCTGCACGTCAGTCAAGACAGTCGAGGATTGCGTCATGTTGCAAGATGACTTAGCTCTAATTTCGTCATGGTGTTCACGAAACTGTCTCAGTCTGAATGTTTCGAAATGTAAAGTTATGACTTATACAAGAAAAGTTAACTATTTAATTTATGATAATTATAACATCAATGGTCAGGTTATAGACAGATGCACCTCTTATAGAGACCTTGGAGTCATTTTTGATACCAAGCTAACGTTTACTGAGCATATACTCAATATCTCGTCGGCTGCCACTCGACTACTTGGTTTCTGTATCAGAAACTGGAAGGGTTTCTCCAATGTTGATACATTAATGACTTTATTTTTTACTTTTGTCAGGAGCAAGTTGGAGTATGCGACTCTGATCTGGTCTCCTATATACCAAAATTCTGTCGTGATCCTTGAGGCCATTCAACGTAAAGCTTTAAAGTATTTTCACCTTAAATGCACAGGTTCTTATCCAGAAAGAGGTTGTGACCATAGTGCCCTATTAGAGTTTTTCAATTTGGATTCACTGTCAACAAGACGAAACATATTTGCTTTGTCGTTTTTGTATGGCCTCATTCACAATAAAATTGACTGTCAAAATTTACTTGAAAAAATATGTTTCCGCGTTCCAAGGCTAGGGAGTCGACAACGAACGGCATTCTATTGTCAAGCTGGCCGTACAAATGTTATGACAAAATCGCCAATTAATCTCATGTGCTGCGTCATGAACAGTGTTACTGAATCATGTGATATTTACAGTGACAGTTGTGCAGCGATTATTAACTGTTATAGATCATCCAATCTTATTTAGAATGTGTGATACTATAGATTTAAGTCCAAAAACCATGTCTCTTTAATTGTTATTTTTTTCAGCGTTTCCTGTAATTGGGTTTCACCTGTTGGAAATAAATAAATAAAATAAAATAAAAAAAAAATAAAAGATAAAATATAGAAATAGGCGTAGCCTGAAGATTATTTATACCTGCATTTCTTTGAGTCTGACCCTGACATATCTGATATCAGGTCTGTGTTCTGGTTCTTCATTCCAGCAAGCTTTGATGCATTTAAGAATATAATCATTAGCCTCCAGGCTATCCAGTGGTGGTCTAAGTGGAATCATTTGGTTTGGCCTCTTCACACAGCGGATGATTTCTAGATAAAGACAACGTATGGTCAGTAATCCTCTTAGACAAACTAATTTGGCCGCAAATATTCCTATTATACGGAATGGTCCCGAGCATCAAAATATTTTTGGAGGCCTTTTATAGGGTAAATGAGAGAAAAATAATTTTTTGTTTGCTAATTCCGTCGCTTCAATGCAGAAGTAGCTTATTTTTGTTTTACATGTCTGAAAAGAGAAATATCCTTCCTTCTAACGACTTCAAACAGTAGTATTTCTTTATCAAACTTTGAATATTTTGCTTCCACCTATTGTTCAGGGAAAATAGTGACCATTGGATATTTGGTATTCCGAAGGTATTTTAAGTTAAAAACCTGTGTAGACCAGAAGTAGCATGTCTCGTATTACCGATACTGTTTATCTAATTAAGTCGGAATTATCCTGTGACCAACTTTTTCAGAAAAAAAAGTCAGCTATCTTGTGACATAGAATAAGATTATGTCATTTACCGGTAGTACAAGAAATAGTCTAGCTCAACTACTGTAAATTGAAAACAAATATTTTATATGTCACTTCAAACCTTCACATCGTGCTGGAAATATTTTTATTATATGTTTATTCTCAACTGCAACACTTTTCACCTTATCGAAATTTGTTTTCAAGCTTTTTAATTTTGCTCAATAGATGTAAAGCCACCGATGCTATCTCACCAGCATGTCTGTCTCCATTTCTTATGGGAAGTCCACTTACAACCATATAAGCGTCACCAATAGTTTCTACCTACAATAGTAATAGAAAGCTATCCTTTTCTGGGATGTCTATCTATTCTAGTGTACACATTCACCATTTTTGACAAAGATCCTAGTAGACGGACAGGGAAATGAAACTAGTGAACAATTGTCGAATTTTATACTCCAAATAGAGTTCAGACGACATTTTTTCAATTAGATTTTTGCTATCATCCATCAAAATCATTCTAACGACTTCAAACAGTAGTATTTCATTCTCAAACTTTGAATATTTTGCTTCCACCTATTGTTGAGGGAAAATCGCGGCCATTGGATATTTACTATTCCAAACGTATTTTAAGTTAAAACCTGTGTAGACCAGAAGTAGCATGTTTCGTATTTCCGATACTGTTTATTTAATTAATTCGTAATTATCCTATGACCAACTTTTTCAGCAAAAAAGGTCAGGCATCTTGTGACACAGAATAAGATTATGTCTTATACCGGGAGTGCAAGAAATAGTCTAGCTCAACTACTGTAAATTGAAAACAAATATTTTATATGTCACTTCAAACCTTCACATCGTGTTGGAAATATTTTTATTATATGTTTATTCTAAACTGCCACACTTCACCTTGTCGATGTTTGATTTCAAACTTTTTAATTTTGCTCAAAAGATGTAAAGCCATCGATTCGATCTCACCAGCATGTCTGTCTCGATTTCTTATAGGAAGTCCACTTACAACCATATAAGCGTCACCAATAGTTTCTACCTACGTTAGTAAGAGAAAGCTATCCTTTTCTGGGATGTCTATCTATTCTAGTGTACACATTCATCATTTTTGACAAAGATCCTAGTAGACGGACAGGGAAATGAAACTAGTGAACAATTGTCGAATTTTATACTCCAAATAGAGTTCAGACTCTGAAATTTTTGCAATGAGATTTTTGATATCATCCATCAAAGTCATTTTAACGACTTCAAACAGTAGTATTTCATTCTCAAACTTTGAATATTTTGCTTCCACCTATTGTTCAGGAAAAATCGTGTCCATTGGATATTTACTATACCAAAAGTATTTTAAGTTAAAAACATGTGAGGACCAGAAGTAGCATGTCTCGTATTTCCGATACTGTTTATCTAATTGGGTCGAAATTATCCTGTGCCCAACTTTTTCAGAAAAAAAAGTCAGGCATCTTGTGACACAGAATAAGATTATGTCATATACCGGTAGTGCAAGAAATAGTCTAGCTCAACTACTGTAAATTGAAAACAAACATTTTATATCTCACTTCAAACCTTCACATCGTGTTGGAAATATTTTTATTATATGTTTATTCTCAACTGCAACACTTTTCACCTTACCGATATTTGATTTCAAACTTTTTAATTTTGCTCAATCGATGTAAAGCCATCGATTCTATCTCACCAGCATGTCTCTCTTCATCACTATCTAATCATCTACCAAAATATAACCACCTTCGGTTTAAGGTAAATGATGAAAATATAAAAATCAATAGAGTTAATGATACAAAATATTTAGGAATTTATCTAGATCCCCACTTGAGATGGGATGTACATATTTCTCACATACTAAAGAAAATTAGATTCATAGCATATAAAATAAAATTTCTAACCGTTATATTAATTGAATATTATCTACGAATAATATATCAAGCTTTAGTCGAGCCACACATAACATATGGTATAGTAGTGTGGGGTGCTGCATGCACGACATACTTTAACGATTTAGATGTACTTCAAAGAAGAATTTTAAAATCAATGTTAGGCAAATCAAAATTATACCCAACTAATGACTTATATAATGATGCACAAGTATATGATACTAAACAACTTTACTTCTTACATACCATCACTCATTATCACAAAACTATTAGTGAACACGACATAACTAAACATAATCATAAAACCAGATATAAATTACGCGCAAAAAATGTTCCTAAACCAAACAAATCCCTAATGAAACGATGTCACCTGTATATAGCTCCAAAATTGTACGAACATTTACCAAATAATTTAAAACAATTACGCAATACATTAGGCTTCAAAAAAAATTAAAAAAATTTATTAACACGATTGGGAGAAATCAAATTAACAAAATAATCTCAAATATTACACAATAAATGCTCTACCATTCTTACCAATAATTTCTTTTTTCTCTCTATTTTATTATATTTTGCAATTCAACATACGTTACATATGATCCATGCACAGGCGTTGTCCTCCTATGGATATATTACATTTATTTACTCGTTTCATGTTCCCTGTATTTTAGAGTAAATAAATATTATTATTATTATTATGTCTTATAGGAAGTCCACTTACAACCATATAAGCGTCACCAATAGTTTCTACCTACAATAGTAATAGAAAGCTATCCTTTTCTGGGATGTCCGTCTATTCTAGTGTACACATTCACCATTTGTGACAAAGATCCTAGTAGACGGACAGGGAAATGATGAAACTAGTGAACAATTGTCGAATTTTATACTCCAAATAGAGTTCAGACTCTGAAATTTTTGCAATGAGATTTTTGATATCATCCATCAAAATCATTCTAACGACTTCAAACAGTAGTATTTCATTCTCAAACTTTGAATATTTTGCTTCCACCTATTGTTGAGGGAAAATCGTTGCCATTGGATATTTTCTATTCCAAAGGTATTTCAAGTTAAAAACCTGTGAACACCAGAAGGAGCATGTCTCGTATTTCCGATACTGTTTATTTAACTGAGTCGAAATTATCCTGTGACCAACTTTTTCAGAAAAAAAGTCAACCATCTTGTGTCATAATAAGATTATGTCATATACCGGTAGTGCAAGAAATAGTCTAGCTCAACTACTGTAAATTGAAAACAAATATTTTATATGTCACTTCAAATCTTCACATGGTGTAGGAAATATTTTTATTATATGTTTATTCTCAACTGCAACACATTTCACCTTATCGATATTTGATTTCAAACATTTTAATTTTGCTCAATAGATGTAAAGCCATCGATGCTATCTCACTAGCATGTCTGTCTCCATTTCTTATAGGAAGTCCACTTACCACCATATAAGCGTCACCAATAGTTTCTACCTACAATAGTAATAGAAAGCTATCCTTTTCTGGGATGTCTATCTATTCTAGTGTACACATTCACTATTTTTTTTCAAAGATCCTAGTAGACGGACAGGGAAATGAAACTAGTGAACAATTGTCGAATTTTATACTCCAAATAGAGTTTAGACTCTGACATTTTTGATATCATCCATCAAAATCATTCTAACGACTTCAAACAGAAGTATTTCATTCTCAAACTTTGAATATTTTGCTTCCACCTATTGTTCAGGGAAAATCGTGTCCATTGGATATTTACTATTCCAAAAGTATTTTAAGTTAAAAACCTGTGTAGACCAGTAGTAGCATGTCACGTATTTTCGATACTGTTTATCTAATTGAGTCGAAATCATCCTGTGACCAACTTTTTCAGAAAAAAAAGTCAGCCATCTTGTGACACAGAATAAGATTATGTCATATACCGGTAGTGCAAGAAATAGTCTAGCTCAACTACTGTAAATTGAACACAAATATTTTATATGTCACTTCAAAGCTTCACATCGTGTTGTAAATATTTTTATTATATTTTTATTCTAAACTGTCACACTTCACCTTGTCGATGTTTGATTTCAAACTTTTTAATTTTGCTCAAAAGATGTAAAGCCATCGATCCTATCTCAACAGCATGTCTGTCTCCATATCTTATAGGAAGTCCACTTACAACCATATAAGCGTCACCAATAGTTTCTACCTAGGTACAATAGTAATAGAAAGCTATCCTTTTCTGGGATGTCCGTCTATTCTAGTGTACACATTCACCATTTTTGACAAAGATCCTAGTAGACGGACATCGGAATGAAACTAGTGAACAATTGTCGAATTGTATACTCCAAATAGAGTTCAGACTCTGACATTTTTGCAATGAGATTTTTGATATCATCCATCAAAATCATTCTAGCGACTTCAAACAGTCGTATTTCATTCTCAAACTTTAAATATTTTGCTTCCACCTTTGTTGAGGGAAAATCGTGGCCATTGGATATTTACTATACCAAAAGTATTTTAAGTTAAAAACATGTGAGGACCAGAAGTAGCATGTCTCGTATTTCCGATACTGTTTATCTAATTGGGTCGAAATTATGCTGTGCCCAACTTTTTCAGAAAAAAAAGTCAGGCATCTTGTGACACAGAATAAGATTATGTAAAAAAAAAAGTGAAAGAAGTTCTTCTTGATCAGCAGCGAAATCGGTTGTAACCCATAAGTGTCCTCATATTTTCCTTATGTATTTACTTGGATTATTCGTTATTGTATACAGGTGCCTATTAATTTTCAATAAATTCTTTTTTTTTTTTTTTTTTTTACATCTCGAATTGTTAAGGGGGTTAGATGGTAGAATAGATATATAATCTAAATCTCGCCTCCTGTAAGAATATTACAAATAAAAGACGTTAATTATTATTATTATTATTATATACCGGTAGTGCAAGAAATAGTCTAGCTCAACTACTGTAAATTGAAAACAAATATTTTATATGTCACTTCAAACCTTCACATCGTGTTAGAAGTATTTTTATTATATGTTTATTCTCAACTGCCACACTTCACCTTGTCGATGTTTGATTTCAAACTTTTTAATTTTGTTCAATAGATGTAAAGCCATCGATGCTATGTCACCAGCATGTCTGTCTCCATTTCTTATAGGAAGTCCACTTACAACCATATAAGCGTCACCAATAGTTTCTACCTACAATAGTAATAGAAAGCTATCCTTTTCTGGGATGTCTATCTATTCTAGTGTACACATTCACCATTTTTGACAAAGATCCTAGTAGACGGACAGGGAAATGAAACTAGTGAACAATTGTCGAATTTTATACTCCAAATAGAGTTCAGACTCTGAAATTTTTGCAATGAGATTTTTGATATCATCCATCAAAGTCATTCTAATGACTTCAAACAGAAGTATTTCATTCTCAAACTTTGAATATTTTGCTTCCACCTATTGTTCAGGGAAAATCGTGTCCATTGGATATTTACTATTCCAAAAGTATTTTAAGTTAAAAACCTGTGTAGACCAGTAGTAGCATGTCACGTATTTTCGATACTGTTTATCTAATTGAGTCGAAATCATCCTGTGACCAACTTTTTCAGAAAAAAAAGTCAGCCATCTTGTGACACAGAATAAGATTATGTCATATACCGGTAGTGCAAGAAATAGTCTAGCTCAACTACTGTAAATTGAAAACAAATATTTTATATGTCACTTCAAAGCTTCACATCGTGTTGTAAATATTTTTATTATATTTTTATTCTAAACTGTCACACTTCACCTTGTCGATGTTTGACTTCAAACTTTTTAATTTTGCTCAAAAGATGTAAAGCCATCGATCCTATCTCAACAGCATGTCTGTCTCCATATCTTATAGGAAGTCCACTTACAACCATATAAGCGTCACCAATAGTTTGTACCTAGGTACAATAGTAATAGAAAGCTATCCTTTTCTGGGATGTCCGTCTATTCTAGTGTACACATTCACCATTTTTGACAAAGATCCTAGTAGACGGACATCGGAATGAAACTAGTGAACAATTGTCGAATTGTATACTCCAAATAGAGTTCAGACTCTGACATTTTTGCAATGAGATTTTTGATATCATCCATCAAAATCATTCTAGCGACTTCAAACAGTCGTATTTCATTCTCAAACTTTAAATATTTTGCTTCCACCTTTGTTGAGGGAAAATCGTGGCCATTGGATATTTACTATACCAAAAGTATTTTAAGTTAAAAACATGTGAGGACCAGAAGTAGCATGTCTCGTATTTCCGATACTGTTTATCTAATTGGGTCGAAATTATGCTGTGCCCAACTTTTTCAGAAAAAAAAGTCAGGCATCTTGTGACACAGAATAAGATTATGTAAAAAAAAAAGTGAAAGAAGTTCTTCTTGATCAGCAGCGAAATCGGTTGTAACCCATAAGTGTCCTCATATTTTCCTTATGTATTTACTTGGATTATTCGTTATTGTATACAGGTGCCTATTAATTTTCAATAAATTCTTTTTTTTTTTTTTTTACATCTCGAATTGTTAAGGGGGTTAGATGGTAGAATAGATATATAATCTAAATCTCGCCTCGTGTAAGAATATTACAAATAAAAGACGTTAATTATTATTATTATTATTATATACCGGTAGTGCAAGAAATAGTCTAGCTCAACTACTGTAAATTGAAAACAAATATTTTATATGTCACTTCAAACCTTCACATCGTGTTAGAAGTATTTTTATTATATGTTTATTCTCAACTGCCACACTTCACCTTGTCGATGTTTGATTTCAAACTTTTTAATTTTGTTCAATAGATGTAAAGCCATCGATGCTATGTCACCAGCATGTCTGTCTCCATTTCTTATAGGAAGTCCACTTACAACCATATAAGCGTCACCAATAGTTTCTACCTACAATAGTAATAGAAAGCTATCCTTTTCTGGGATGTCTATCTATTCTAGTGTACACATTCACCATTTTTGACAAAGATCCTAGTAGACGGACAGGGAAATGAAACTAGTGAACAATTGTCGAATTTTATACTCCAAATAGAGTTCAGACTCTGAAATTTTTGCAATGAGATTTTTGATATCATCCATCAAAGTCATTCTAATGACTTCAAACAGCAGTATTTCATTCTCAAACTTTGAATAGTTTGCTTCCACCTATTGTTGAGGGAAAATCGTGGCCATTGGATATTTACTATTCCAAAGGTATTTTAAGTTAAAAACATGTGTAGACCAGAAGTAGCATGTCTCGTATTTGCGATACTGGTTATTTAATTAATTCGAAATTATCCTGTGACAAACTTTTTCAGAAAAAAAGGTCAGGCATCTTGTGACACAGAATAAGATTATGTCTTATACCGGTAGTGCAAAAAATAGTCTAGCTCAATTACTGTAAAGTGAAGACAAGTATTTTATATGTCACTTCAAACCTTCACATCGTGTTAGAAGTATTTTTATTATATGTTTATTCTAAACTGCCACACTTCACCTTGTCGATGTTTGATTTCAAACTTTTTAATTTTGCCATAATAAAGCCATCGATCCTATCTCACCAGCATGTCTGTCTCCATTTCTTATAGGAAGTCCACTTACAGCCATATAAGCGTCACCAATAGTTTCTACCTACAATAGTAACAGAAAGCTATCCTTTTCTGGGATGTCTATCTATTCTAGTGTACACATCCACCATTTTTTTTTCAAAGATCCTAGTAGACGGACAGGGAAATGAAACTAGTGAACAATTGTCGAATTTTATACTCCAAATAGAGTTCAGACTCTGACATTTTTTTCAATTAGATTTTTGCTATCATCCATCAAAATCATTCTAACGACTTCAAACAGTAGTATTTCATTCTCAAACTTTGATTATTTTGCTTCCACCTATTGTTGAGGGAAAATCGTGACCATTAGATATTTACTATTACAAAAGTACTTTAAGTTAAAAACCTGTGTAGACCAGTAGTAGCATGTCTCGTATTTCCGATACTGTTTATTTAATTGAGTCGTAATTATCCTGTGACCAACTTTTCAGAAAAAAAAGTCAGCCATCTTGTGACACAGAATAAGATTGTGTCTTTTACCGGTAGTGCAAGAAATAGTCTAGCTCAACTACTTTAAATTGAAAACAAATATTTTATATGTCACTTCAAACCTTCCCATCATGTTGGAAACATTTTTATTATATGTTTATTGGGAAAACTGTCATATCTGTACTAGTCGGCAAACGAGATACTTTAACAACATTGTTAGTTGTTTGAAGAGTTTACACAGCGCATATGCTCCAAAGCTTCATGGTTGTTACAAGGATAATGACGGCAAGAATAACAGAACTTCAACTAAGGCTTTGTCTTCGATTTATTTCCATGCAGGGTGTTCCAGAAGTCGACGTCAAGCGGGATTGCCGAATTGGAAAAAATATAATAAATCTAAGTTTTGTACATTTCAGATTATAGGCTATAAAGAAATCGGAAAATCTACACCATGTGATGATGATTACTACAAATTTCATTTTTTTCTTAGATGGAGTGACGGCCAGTGGTTGTCAAATTAGTCATTCTTGCCCGATTTTGTGGCTCTTCTGATGAGAAATTCTGGAGTGTGTATGTAACAATAGACAATATTGTCAATATGCTGCAGTATGGTCATGACAGCTGGAATATAGTTGCCAAACTACAAAAAATTCCTCGTTTAGATGCCCCATAATGCAAACTACAAGTAAATAAGAAAGAGGATTGCAGTGTTTACAGCTTTTGCCCATTTTATAGTGATATAGAAGCTTTCCTACAAAAACTTTAGCGCTATAACACAAACCTCAGTATCGCCCTCCCTGTAATAAAATCGTAACACATTCAGGAAGCAATTTTGATATCTAAGATCCTTCTCAGTGATCAAAATAACGAATATACTTCATGTTGGATCTTGATTCAAGACAGAATGCCAACAGTAGCTTTTAGCAACTAAAAAGTGGTCATACCCATAATGTTCTAAAATTCAAGAAGACGCAGCACGTTTAGCTTTCCTAAATTAATCATGTGAAAAGATGTGGATTGCTTTTGCCACAGCGTTTGTCAAAGTAATTACCGAAAATAATTAAGTTAATTTAGCTTTTACAACTTCGCAGTATGCTCACACAATTTTATTTATGTAAAAGATCTCTCGCGATGGAGTGAATGCTAGCGAAGTCGTGATAATGATACTACGTTATCAAATATTGGTCTATATTATGTATGCACATCAAAATTGTAGCGGTCATGTCAACAGGTCGTAACTCACACAATTTGAATTCTTCAGGAGACAAAAGGAACTGTCACTGACAAATTAAACAGTTTTTGAGAACTTTTTTGGGATTAATATAGAGTTTCAAATGCTTTAAGTAACAAGTGTCATTCACAGCTTATAAGTAATAATGAGACAGACCAGGAGAACAACTTTCGACTATACTGTTTCGGTAAAGGTTTAGGGATAGTGGTAAATAACTTAAGCAAAAGAATTATGTAAAAACAATTTTTATTGCTTGTTATTGAAACTTTCACTTGAATATTGACTCATGAACATGTCACACTTTTCAATTTTGCATGTTTTAATATATTAAAGGTACATAGGGGAAACCCAGGCAAAGTAAACGACACTGTAAAATCGAATTTACGTTATACATTCAAACCATGAACCGAACGATCGTAACAAGGTACATAGACTCATATCTTAAGCCTTCTTCAGTGTGCAACGGTCGATTATTGATCAACAGCCAAAAAATATCCTAAATAAAATCAACAAAATATTACTATTTTTAATGTGCTAAAACCGGAATGAAACTTATTTTTTCAATATTAGTTCAAGTTTTAGAGATACGGTAATTATATGTGTTCCTGCTGTGACAGTGTTAATATACTGTAATTCACAAGAATGCACGTGCTACATTTTTATATTCGGCAAGGAAAGATGATGTAATCGGCATGATTGTGTTACGTTATACATACGTGTACATTATATTGTTTTATATTAGCCATTTTTTCCTCAGTTGGCTGACAGCGTTCATGCAAGATGTCTCGAAAGTGTGTAAACAATCCAGATCAGTTTTGTTACGTGTGTGGTGATGTGACTTTTGCGTCTCAGAGACGGTCTATTACTCCACTAATAACACAGGCATATCAGCTTTATTTCGGTTGTAAACTAGGTGATCAAGACAAACAGTGGGCACCCCACATCTGCTGTAATACATGTGCTTCAAGTCTGAGGAGCTGGTTAAATGGCAAAAAACGGTTTATGCGCTTTGCTGTCCCAATGGTTTGGAGAGAGCCTACAAATCATATTAATGATTGTTACTTTTGAATGGTACCTTGTGTTGGACAAGCCACAGGTATGTCCAAGAAAAAAAATCGGTTATTAACTACCCAAACATACCATCTGCGATGAGACCTGTGCCTCACAGTGACGAAAATCCTATTCCAAAACCCCCAGAATCCTACACTTGCGAATCAGAAAACGAATCAGATCATGGCGCTCGAGTGATTCGTCAGGAAGAAGATATGCCATCAACGTCAAGAGATCCTGATTTTATACCGAGCACGTCATGCCACCAACCGCACAAAATAACACAGTCAGAATTAAATGATCTTGTAAGAGATTTAGAACTTCCAAAATGTAAGGCAGAGTTACTTGGATCAAGACTGCAGCAGTGGAACTTGTTAGAAGACGATGTTTCGGTATGTGTTTTTCGTAAACGCCACAAAGACTTAGAACCATTTTTCAATATGGAGAATAACTTGGTTTTCTGCAGTAACATTAACGGCTTACTGGCGGCTTTAAATATAAACTATAACCCAGAAGAATGGAGATTGTTTATAGACAGTTCAACATTGAGTTTAAAGGCAGTGTTATTGCATATTGGAAATATCTTACCATCTCTTCCTGTAGGGTATGCAGTTCACATGAAAGAATCATATGACAATATGAAGTACCTATTGACATGCATAAAATACGATGAGCACCAATGGCATATTTGTGGCGATTTGAAAGTTGTTGCACTTTTACTTGGGCTGCAGCTAGGCTACACAAAGTTTTGCTGTTTTTTGTGTGAATGGGACAGTCGGGCAAAGGTACTTCATTACACCAGACAAAACTGGCCCGTTCGTCAATTCCTAGAGCCAGGTCAAAAAAATGTAACAGCATATGCCATTAGTAGATTCGAAAAAAAATGTATTACCACCACTGCATATCAAGTTGGACCTAATGAAAAACTTTGTCAAGGCATTAGATAGAGATGGGTCAGTTTTTCAATACCTGCGTCAGAAATTTCCAAGACTAAGTGAGGCAAAGGTTAAAGAAGATATTTTTGTTGGGCCACAGTTTCGAAATATTTTGAAAGATACACAGTTTGAAAACACTTTAACAGGTATTGAAAAAACTGCTTGGAATGATTTCCGTCTGGTGGTCACTAATTTCTTGGACAATAGAAAAGCTAACAACTATAAAACCCTTGTCAAAAATATGCTGTCATCGTATCAAAAGATGGGCTGTAATATGTCTTCTAAGATACATTTCCTACACTCACACCTGGACTTTTTTCCTGACAATTGCGGAGCCGTAAGTGATGAGCACGGCGAACGTTTTCATCAGGATATTTCAACAATGGAAAAAAGGTACCAGGGAAAGTGGAATCCTTCCATGCTTGCAGACTACTGTTTGACTCTTGGTAGAGATGCTCCAGAAACGATCCGTAAAAGAACAGCAAAAAGACAGCGCATTTAGTGATTCTTATAAGTATATGAATCTTGTTACTTTTTTTAATATATCCTTAAAAATAAAAAGTTTTTTTTATAAACCGCAACTAATTTTTTTATTTCATTGTCATTTTTGGATTCAGCGCCCCAAAATTAACAAAGAGGTGCACTTTTCCTACAAGATACAATTAAAAAACTAAAATTTGTTGTCCAGTGATAGAAGATCTCATGTGTTTAATTGACCACCACAAAACAAAATATATTTTTGCAGTGATATAATAGATTTTGTCTTGTGCACGTAGTTCTATACGACCGTTTTTTTTTTTTAAATATCTAGCATATATATTTAGAAAGCAATGCAAAGACGTATTTCGCCAAAATCCATTTTTATAATTGGTGAATTAAAGATTGGTATGTTGGAGCTTATAAGTATGAAAGCGACACAAATCAAGAAACCTGATACTGGCGAGTAGTGCAGGCAAAGACGTTTATGACGTGGTATTTTTTGAAGGGTAAAGGACGTATTGACTCACGTAGATTACATCTAAAATATGCATCAACTTTTAAGCAAACGTTTTCAGCAACATTTTGGAAAAATGTGACTAGGCTAGTTTTTGAAACAGCCAATTCAATCCATTAAAGTACTGCATAGCCTTAAATAGATATCCTAGTTTCAATTCAAAATACCATAGCCTGTCAAGAAATATTCTATGTAAGATAGGATGAATCTCACGTTTTAACCAGGACATGACTGTAGGGGCCCAATAAATGTTTTATCTAGACCAAGGAAACTTATACGAGTAGTATTTTAAAATATGATTTCAAATTTAATCTGTGCAATAAATATAATTTTGTGTATCTTCCTGCTATCTCAAACTGGACTGTACCAGGTGTTTCAGATTCGACCTTTACCATTGGGGGGGGAGGGTACGACTTCCGCTCAAAAGATCAAAGTACTTTCTCCAGAGAAGGAAGGAAAAAACAGTTTTTTTCCTAAATGGTTTTGTTTCCTGACTTCATTTGTAGTAAATTGTAGATTAAGATTGGTACTTTTTCTCTTCTACAAGATTTTTAAGAATTTATTTTAAAATCGTTTTTATTTTTTCCTGACTTCATCTGAGATGGAATTTTGAAGTAATGGCGTAGTCAAATTTTCAATTCGAGATTTCTTCTTTCGACTTCCATCACCAACTTTGTTTTTTCATTGGAACGCAATATTAAAACTTTGCACATTTAAGTGAACCTTTCAATACTGAATGCAGCTATGTATTACCTCAATTGGCCATGAATTTTTTGTTGGATGTAAATTATAAGTAAATAAAAAGGATTGGTGAAACCTGAACACAAAATGAAAATTTTATAGAACGTAATAACTATAACAATCATAAATCAGCAGAGGTAAATCATAGCAGATATTCAAAATGTCGTCTGTTATTTTGTAGGCAAAGCCTGACTCCTCTCTGTACATTGCTCACTGCTCGACTTAATTTCCTTTTTCCCAGTCTTCCAAACTCTGTTACTATGTTCGATTTTGAGGTCTGGTCTACGAAACAAATAACTATCTGATAATTTCAAGACCTACCTAGAAACTTCCGTTTTTCTGAAATAACTAATGCTTTCTAATGTCAGAGTTTGACATGTGGCACATTTTTGGAATCAGAATTAAAAACTCTATTCATTTGCGTAAAAATCTGATCATAATAAAAAATAATGGTGCTGGAGGAAAGGAGACAAAACAACATGATGAAATTCTATTTATACCGCCTTATACAGGGTGTTTCAGTTTATTGTTGCATAACTTTAAGATTCGATAGAACTTTTAAAATTAATGCCTAAAGTCTATATAAACATGAGTCGAAAAATACGTGGCTTCCGAAATACAGGGTGTTTAAATTTACTTTCTAAAATAGTTTTTCTTAAATATTTCGAACAATATTTGATGTATAACAGTGAAAATTGGTATAAAAGGGTTTTTTGGTACGACAAGACGAACCATGGGCATAGTTTTACTACAGCCGCTAGAGGGCGCTCTACTGTACCTGTCGTGTATTAAAATGACCGAAAAATTGTTCTTAGTGCAATTTTTTGCTTTTTGAATAAAAAAACTGATTCTTCGCACTTTTCAACATAAAAAGCTCTCCTGTGAGTTTTCGTTATCGTTATTGTTTAATTTTCCAATATTATTTTGAACAAATTAAATTAATTATTTACAACTAAAATGCTATTGGATAGTTAGGACAAACATACAAAATCTAAAGTAGTTGCTCGAAATGTAAACCCAATTGTTCAATACACAATTGACATCTACGAATGATCGAACGTGGTATAGCATTATTCAAATAAGGCCTTATTTCATCACATGCATTCCTGATTCTGTCTATTAGCAGTCTGGTACACTTTTTCTTTTAGAAATCCCCACACCAAGAAATCTAATGGATTTAGGTCAGGGGATCGTGGAGGCCAGGCGACTGGTCCTCCATGGCCGATCCATCTTTCTGGATAATTTTCGTCCAGCCAGTTTCTAACTATTCTCGAATAATGAGCTGGACAACCATCAAGCTGGAACCAGGCCAATCTTCTTAAGTCTAACATAACATCATCCCACATATTTGCATGTTCAGCCTTTAAAAATTCCAAGAAGGTCGCAGCATTAAACCTTGCAGGCAAAAGGTAGGGTCCAAATAGTCGATTACGGTAGATACCAATCCACACGTTCACACTAAATTCATGCTGAAAATTTCTTTCCCGAACTGCATGCGGATTTTCATGCGACCAAATATGTTGATTATGAAAATTTACCACTCCACGTCTAGTGAAGCATGACTCATCGGTCCATAAAACGTTACTTAAAAACTCCCTATTATTATTAGTTCTATCAAGAATCCACTGACAAAATGTGATTCTTCGTTCTCCGTTCCCTGGCTGTAGTCCTTGCACAGGTTGCAAATTGTAAGGACGTCTATGGTCATTTCTAAGAACACGGTGAACATGGCTTGCTGAAATTCCAAAGGCACCAGAAACTCCTAGCACTTATGGTCGGATCTCTATCAAACTCACGCAGAATCATACGGGTAAATCTGCGCTGACGAACATTTATGTTTTGATCCCTTTGGAGATTTCCAAAACCATTTTCAATTAGTTGGCGATGTACTCTTACAAATACTGAGCGAGTTGGATGTCGTCTGTTTGGAAATCTTCGTGCGTATTCTCTGGCTGCTTCTGCTGCGTTTCCATTTACAAAGCCATACACAAAATGAATATCCGCTAACTCTTTGATTTGATTGGAGAATAAAAATTACATTTTTATAAAACTTGGTAAAACAGGTAAAAGAAACTAAATTTCGTGCATTCACAATTGCAAAAAAACGTTTCAGATTTCAACAGACAACAAAACTGTCAACTTATTAACGTTTAACCTTATTCTCCTTTCAATTTCAAAAATATTTGCAGGCACAGCCTAATTCTAAAAATTATCGAGATACTGACTTTTTAACGTTATTTTATCATAACTAATTAAAAATGCATCGAACCTTAAAAATCGAAATATCTCAAAAACGACTAACTATAACGAAAATTCACAAGAGAGCTTTTTTATGTTCAAAAGTGCGAAGAATCAGTTTTTTTATTCAAAAAGCAAAAAATTGCACTAGGCAACTTTTTTCGGTCATTTTAATACAATACAGGTACAGTAGAGAGCGCCCTCTACGGGTACAGTAAAACTATGCCCAGGGTTCGTTTTGTCGTACCAAAAAACCCTTGTATACCAATTTTCACTGTTATACATCAAATATTGTTCGAAATATTTAAAAAAACTATTTTAGAAAGTAAATTTAAACACCCTGTATTTCGGAAGCCACGCATTTTTTGACCCATGTTTATATAGACTTTATGCAATAACTTTAAGAGTTCAATCGAATCTTAAAGTTATGCAACAATAAACTGAAACACCCTGTATGTAGAGCAGCAAAAGCGACAATGTTAATGTGTTATTTATTTCAACATCCCACTACAAATAAGGTCAGGAAAAATCTAAAACTGTTCTTTTATATCTGTAAGTACTTTTAACTTTCTAAGCGGCATTTTGATAGTTACTTAAATACGCAACTTCGCTCCCATATAAGCGACTCAGTATCCCTTACCGTTTCCGAGATCCCATTGAAGGACGAATTTGAGACACCCGGTATAAACAAAAAAAAGGCCGAAAATAAAGGCCTTAAATAGGACTTAAAGTTCGCTTTCGAAGCTATCGCTGAGATTAATGCGCTTGTCAAACACCTATTTTGAATATTCTTTTAATGTTCGAAAAAATAATGCGCCAATATCAACCTAATAAGAATACACTACGATGGATCAGCCGGTCGTGACCAAGGCACCAATCCTGGGATTTCAAAACACTCAAGAAAGGATCCTATAAACTGCCGTTATGTTAATGTCAACAAAAGCAAATTTGTCGGAAAAACATTATCGAGACTATAAAACGACGAACCATGAGATAAAATGTCATTTGTATAACCGGCTGGAAAAGTTCGTTTTATTGCTGCTGGTCAGGCGGATTAGCCACGTGGCAAGGGTAGAATGCTGGGGGCTCCGCGCAACTTAGATACGAGGGTAATCCTTTAAGTAGGAACTGATTGCGCACCCTGCCACGTGCCGTCCGTTCAACCTCAGGCACTCTTGGCCAGTCTTTCACTACTCAACCATTACGTGGGCATTGAAAGCTTTGGAACATACTCGAAAGTACCTGTTACTCCTTAAGCCAACTGTCTTGTAGATTTTTGTTAATTTTACCTTCATGTAAGTGCTGAAATATAGCTAGCTGTTGGAAAAATAATTGTCTGATATCAACCACTCCCACTTCTTTGTAAAACTCGTCAGATGGATATGGAACCATAGAAGAGATGCCTGGCTTCAAAATTTTCGATATTCCCACTATTGTCCATAATAAGCTGAGAGTAGAAAAACCTCAAGTAACAAATTTTCGATTTTTTTTACTACGCCAAAACTCCGAAAGCATTCACACTATTAAGTTTGTTGATGTTCTCAGATTTGTCCTCGTTATTCGTTCCTTCGTCATATTTAAGTTATTCTACCATTGATATAGCCGCACTTTTGAGTGTCCGATGAGAAACTTTCAAACTAAAGGAAGTTGTTGCTAATTTTCCGCATTGGTTTGAGGGTGCCTTAAAGCAGAACAACGCACAGGACTATATTGGTGCCTCTATGTGCTGAGAACCTGTGCGTGCCCGCAAAATCGAGTCGTCCGAGAAATATTAGCCCACTGGCGCTCCCACGGGGGGTAAAGGGGGTAGTTACCCCCCCCCCAGACGACTCGAGCAGTCTTTGAAAAGGTGGTATAAAGTAAACGTCTCATAAATAAATCTGTAACTTTAAGAAAAAATAGCGGCAACACTATCAACCCGCGCGCGCAGCTTCCTGTGCGAAGAATCAGTTTTTTTATTCAAAAAGCAAAAAATTGCACTAGGCAACTTTTTTCGGTCATTTTAATACAATACAGGTACAGTAGAGAGCGCCCTCTACGGGTACAGTAAAACTATGCCCAGGGTTCGTTTTGTCGTACCAAAAAACCCTTGTATACCAATTTTCACTGTTATACATCAAATATTGTTCGAAATATTTAAAAAAACTATTTTAGAAAGTAAATTTAAACACCCTGTATTTCGGAAGCCACGCATTTTTTGACCCATGTTTATATAGACTTTATGCAATAATTTTAAGAGTTCAATCGAATCTTAAAGTTATGCAACAATAAACTGAAACACCCTGTATGTAGAGCAGCAAAAGCGACAATGTTAATGTGTTATTTATTTCAACATCCCACTACAAATAAGGTCAGGAAAAATCTAAAACTGTTCTTTTATCTCTGTAAGTACTTTTAACTTTCTAAGCGGCATTTTGATAGTTACTTAAATACGTAACTTCGCTCCCATATAAGCGACTCAGTATCCCTTACCGTTTCCGAGATCCCCTTGAAGGACGAATTTGAGACACCCGGTATATACAAAAAAAAAGGGCCGAACATAAAGACCTTAAATAGGACTTAAAGTTCGCTTTCGAAGCTATCGCTGAGATTAATGCGCTTGTCAGACACCTATTTTGAATATTCTTTTAATGTTCGAAAAAATAATGCGCCAATATCAACCTAATAAGAATACACTACGATGGATCAGCCGGTCGTGACCAAGGCACGAATCCTTGGATTTCAAAACACTCAAGAAAGGATCCTATAAACTGCCGTTATGTTAATGTCAACAAAAGCAAATTTGTCGGAAAAACATTATCGAGACTATAAAACGATGAACCATGAGATAAAATGTCATTTGTATAACCGGCTGGAAAAGTTCGTTTTATTGCTGCTGGTCAGGCGGATTAGCCACGTGGCAAGGGTAGAATGCTGGGGGCTCCGCGCAACTTAGATACGAGGGTAATCCTTTAAGTAGGAACCGATTGCGCACCCTGCTAAGTGCCATCCGTTCAACCTCAGACACTTTTGGCCAGTCTTTTACTACTCAACCATTACGTAGGCATTGAAAGCTTTGGAACATACTCGTAAGTACCTGTTACTCCTTAAGCCAACTGTCTTGTAGATTTTTGTTAATTTTACCTTCATGTAAATGCTGAAATATAGCTAGCTGTTAGAAAAATAATTGTCTGATGTCAACCACTCCCACTTCTTTGTAAAGCTCGTCAGATGGATATGGAACCATAGAAGACATGCCTGGCTTCAGAATTTTCGATATTCCCACTATTGCCCATAATAAGCAGAGTGTAGAAAAACCTCAAGTAACAAATTTTCGAATTTCTACTATTCGTCATTTATTTGTCTGGGCGGTCCGTAGGACCTTTGCCCATTAGTCACTGTCTGATGTACGTCAGTCGAATCTGTCAGTCCTGGTTGCCCAGAAACCAGACAAAGTCAAGGAAAAAGAGAAAGGGAAAGAGAAGAAAAAAGGAGAAGAACAAAGAAAAACAGATATGCTTAGTTCAAGAGGAAACACCTAGGCTTTTTGACTTGGTACACGGATTAATTTTGAGGTGAACTAAACAGATTTTTGATTCGGTTTTGTTAGAGTGTAATTTTGAGTTTACTAAAGATTCACGCTAACTTTTGATTACAGTGCGAGCCGTGGCCTTGAATGTTTACGAACTGGCTCCACTGTGTAGTCTACTGAGTCACGCAACAGAGGGTTGCTGTGCGATTCCGCTTGACTATAACGTCGCTGCGCCTGAAGCTTGACATAATCCCTCAAGTAAGGAATGTCAAGGTCTCTGTGTAGTGTCTCATTTGAGACATACCATGGAGCGTTGCAAATTGTCCGCAAAGTTCTGCTTTGCAGTACTTGAAGACTTTGCATGTGTGTCTTGGCAAGAAATCACCAAGCCGCACATGCGTAAGTAATGGCTGGACTAATAATCATTTTATATAGTCGAACTTTGTTTATCAAACTCAATTTGGAGGATCTACATAACAAAGGATATAGTTGCCGAAACGCAATTTGGAATTTTGTTTTTGTGGATGCTGTATGTTTCTGCCAGGTCATGCCTTTATCAAGGGTGACACCGAGATACCTGGCAGAATTTGTCCGTGGTACTCGATTTCCGTCTACAGAAACCTCTGCTGGGGGGCCGCGACGTTCTTTGGTACAATAAATAGCCTGCGTTTTCGAATGATTAATTTTTATCAGCCACCGTTCCGCCCACTCTAGAACTTCGTCCACCGCATTCTGCAACCCATCGTGAACCAGATCACCAGTACACGACTGGGCGACAAGTGCAGTGTCGTCAGCATAGCGGTAGACTTCACAGTTGCTGGGGGAAGGGACATCATGGATGAAAAGCGAATAAAGAATTGGTCCTAGGACCGAACCCTGAGGAACACCGGCCCGTACTCGCCGTGTTGTTGACAAAACATTGTTAATTTTGATCCGAAACTTCCTTCCTTCAAGAAAGGATTTCAGTAATTTTAGAAGTTCGAATTTCTTTACTACGCCAAAAATAACGAGCAACTCCGAGAACATTCACATTATTAAGTTTGTTGACGGACTCAGATTAGTCATCTTTATTTGTTCCTTCGCCTTTATTTAAGTTATTCTACCATTGATATAGCCGTACTTTTGAGTGTCCGATGAGAAACTTTTAAACTAAAGGAAGTTGTTGCTAATTTTCCGCATTGGTTTGATGGAGCCTTAAAGCAGAACAACGCACAGGACTATATTGGTGCTCTATGTCCTGAAAACCTGTGCGTGCCCGCAAAATCCACTCTTCCGAGAAATATTAGCCCACTGGCGCTCCCACGGGGGGGTAAAGGGGGTAATTACCCCCTCCAGACGACACGAGCAGTCTTTGAAAAGGTGGTATAAAGTAAACGTCTTATGAAAAAATCTGTAACTTTAAGAAAAGATAGCGGCAACACTATCAACCCGCTCGCGCGTCTTCCTGTTGGAACAGGTATGGTCTTTTATGGTCCAGTCTAGTGTCTAAATTCTGTACCAGTCCGGAGTCCGCAACAAAATTTGGCTGGCAAGTGAACAAGCGGAGTTTTGTTGATCTGGTTGGTATTAACGCTATTTTCTATGCCCAACTGAAATTTTTATTTTCCACATATTATGGAGGCTCGTTTTGAGATATTCACAATATGCTTTTATCATAAAATTTTAACTCTCTACGAGAAAATAACATTCAGAAAAGACATCCATTCCGTAAATATTCGTTCGAAACAAAACATTACCGCTCCATTCCACAGAAATAAATTTTATGAAAGATCATTTACGTATACTCGTAATATATATAAGCTATACAATCCTATCCCCCAGTACCTCAAATCATATGAAATTCATAAGTTCAAATCGGTTTTGCGTGATTCTTACCTTGAATGTATAAAGTAGAATTATTCTAACTGCTGCTTCGGAATTTCAATTTTATTTTGTTTGCACCCATTATTTTATTTATATTTTTTTTCATATGATGCATAATGTACGTATATGTATTCATATATCATTCTAGACTTTTAAATTTACCACCACGTTTTCTCTTTGCTCTTTTTTTTTCAAACTTAATTGTCGTTCATATTGGCGCTTGTTTATGCGGTATGTATGGTTATATATATATATATATATATATATATATATATATATTATTCTAGACTTTCTTTTTTTTTAATTTATTACCACATTACTCACGTTACTATCTTATTTTTAAAAAACTTACATGCTGTTCATATTGATGTTTGTATATGCTTGATGGATGTATTTATTGGAATCATGTTTCTTACAATTTCAAGTGATGATGGAAATAAAGGCATTTATTATTATTATTATATAAGCCAGAAAATTAATTTTAATATTTTCTTTGCATCAGCATTTAAAGCAAAAACGAAAACTAAAGTAATGGACATATTAGAAACAATCTTTAAATATTTGCATGGACTAAATAGTAACGAAAACAAAAATTTAATAGGTACCAGAGTAAAAGCAGAATTTAACCTTGGGAAGTCGCGTACACAATATATTATAGACAGTGGAATGTCACTGTATTTATCATGTGATGAACACTTTTTTCCTTCAATTAATAGATGACTATAATTATTGATTTCATTGCTGGTAAGTGTTGCGACATCTGAAAGAAGTTTCTCCCATCTATAGAGGATAAAAACTGGGCTGCGCTCCACTATGTTACAAGAGCGATTAGTGGGTATATGCATAGGAATATTAAAACAGATGTGAATACAATCATAGATCGGTTCGCCAGCAAAAAGGATAGGCGCCTTGATTTTGCAATATGATAACACCTGAACCTTGCCTAAGGTTGTCTCTCAAATCCATCTCCCTTCTGTTGCCAATAAATAAAAAAGCAGATGTAGTTAAGGGTTGACTTACGTTTAAACCACCACGGTGATCTTTTCCAAAATATCCAATCATGCTATGTGGTTTTATTTATTGGCCAGAAGATTGATATAAAAGTCTGTTCAAATTCTGTTCAAATCACTTTCTAAGCTAATGTAATGATCGTTTTATTTTGAGACTGTGAACTGATGTAGTTTCATAGTTTATATGTTTTTGTGCAATGAATATTTTTTGTGTTTTTCTCATGATTAAGAATTTTATTTTGATTTACATTCAGTTTTATACTTTATAGAAGTCGTAACATATTTGTTATCGTTATTTTTTTCATGAAGATGTATTTTTTGTTGTTTCGTCTGACATTGTTATGTAGAAAAGTCTGCGATAGATTATATTACTTTGCATTTCTGTTTTAATATACGAAGATTGCTCGAGCTTGGTTTGCTTCATTCACACTTTGATTTCGTATGATTCAAAATTATAAACAACTGTATGTATTTTCTACAGAAATTACTGTAACAAATCATATGTCCGCATATGTCCATGCTTTTAATGTTAACTGATCATAACACTTCAGTACGTCACACTGAGAATTTACTTTCCATTTTACCCCTCCCAGACTGAAATCCTGGAAGCGCCACTGTATTAGCCTGAGCGATCTTACTGTGCTACAGGTACCTAAAGAAAATACAAAGTATTCTATGAGGCAAATAAGAAGAATGCAATTGATCTAGATATAGAGTCACCTTACCTTCAGGTTCTAAGTCGATATTTCCCCATGGTCCTTTCCTCCCTAAGATTTCATACAACACAATCCCAAAGGAATATACGTCACCCTTTTGGGTACCTCTAGACGGTGGTGATGGATCTCTCAACAACTCCGGTGCCCTGTACAGCATTCTCTTGACCTACAGAAACAGTACCTACTGTAGTAACGATTCCAGTCTATTATTAAGTGTATCAATATTAATATACTAAAGAATTTGGATTTTTTAAACCATAGTAACATCTTCAAAAGCTTGTTGAAACTTAATGTCTGGTTCCCTGTAAACGCGTTTATCCACGACCGGCCATTAAAGCTTACTTTATGGTTGGTTTCTCCGCCTGTCAAGTCCCAGTGTTCAGCCCACTGATTCCTTTGTACTAAAGGAGACAAGTATAGATAGTCAGACATGCTTTATTGTCTAAAGAATGTAGTCATTCTTAAGGACAAAGCTGACTTAAAACTAAACTATAACTTAATTACATATGTGGTTCTCAAGTAGAACTGTAAAACTCACACATGGTATAATATGGTTTACATATTGGAAAGCTTTTAGGTTCACGGCGGAATTATACCTAAATTGTTAATTCTTTTGATACTACCAGGGAGACGCATGGAAATATTCAGACTATTATAAATTATTGAGCCTTTCAAAAGTTTTGATTTAGGTATTAGTCATTTAAGACCCTGTTTTCGTAATATAGCTTAACTTATGTTTGATGTTTCAAAATTGCATTCATTTTTAAAAATAAGGGTTGCTGTTTCTAAGATGGACATACGGCAGTCATTATTTTGAGATTTAGAAATTAAGGCATACATGTAGCTCGGAGGTTGCTTTTAGTTCTATATCTAATAGCACTTTTTTAAACAATTTTGGGAACAGACTCACAAACACGGAATGCTTTATCTCAATCTACCTTCAAATAAGACAAAGCAGCTGCTTAATGATGTGGTTTTCCTTATGTTGCAACTGATTATTCTTATAACAAAGGAAATATTTGCTATTAGAGTAAATAATTTGTGCATATATGATTAGTAAAATATAATTTATGATCAATGGTCAGTCTAAAAAAATTTAATGTGTCTGTTTTGTGTATCAATTCCTTATTTAAATTTATCAAACCAAGGTAGTATTTAAACGTCATAAATTTTGTATGAAAGCTAAGTATACTAAGTGACATATAAATCCGAACACCCAGTTTAAATGCTTTTATGTTAATAAAATTTTGTATAAGTACTTAATGCAGCATAATAAGTAAATGATAAAAATTTCAAAATGATTGCACTGCTTTAAAGCGCTTTGACCTTTAATAATGTGTGGATGCACCCTGATGTGCTACGCATTCTCCAACGCGCCTAGGCATGCTTCTGATCAGGTGGTCAATGTCCTCCTGTGGTATCTCTTTCCAGGCAACCACCAACTCCTCTAGAAGTGCTTCTACAGTCTGCGGAGGACGATGCAAATTGAGCAATCTCCTACCCATCATATCCCACACGTGCTCAATTGGGGATAAGTCGGGAGATCTTGGTGGCCATGGTAACAATGTGACATCATTATGTTGAAAGAAGTCTATTATGACTCTTGCAACATGTGGTCGGGCATTATCTTGTTGGAAAGTTGGATCTGCCAGGGTGTCAAGATAGGGTAAAAGATGGGGTTCTAGAACTTCGTGGATATAACGCTGCGCGTTCATGTTACCTCTGATGAAGATTAAAGGTGACCTGGAACCATAAGCTATAGCACCCCAAACCATAACTCCAACAGTGTGATGAACATGTCTTTCAACAAAAAACTGTGGATTCCTCCTTTCACCACGTCGCCTTCTAACCCTGGCACGACCATCGTGCATGCCTAAACAAAATCGAGACTCGTCACTAAAGACAATACTGTTCCATTCCTGATCCCAGAGTGACCGTTGTCTGCACCACTCAACGTCGGTGTTCTCGAGTTAAAGGGAGGATCCAGTGTGGCCGGTATGAAAACAAGCCAAAAGTTCTCATTCGAAGGTAAACACTTCGCATGCCAATAGGTCTTCCGTGTTCTGCAAACCATTCATTTGCAATGGACCTGGTAGTGGAGAAACGGTCCCTTAAGGCCAATAATCTTAGGCGGCGATCTTCACGGTCTGTTGTTCTACGGCGGCGTCCAGTGCCCCTTGCTCTTTGCGTACGGCCTTTTCGAAGCCATGCCTGACAACACCTAACCACAGTGTCTACACTTCTTTGCACTCTAACTGCAATTGCCCGAAAAGAAGGTCCAGCTTCCCGAAGTCCCACTATACGGCCCCTATCAAACTCACTAAGTTGACGAAATCGTACAGGTCTCCGTACTCTAGGCATCGTAACCGATCGTAAAGGATGTCAAGAACCAAAATCCGCCAACGTTGATTCTTTACTGCGGCTGAAATATTCAGTTTTAGAGCGTTAGTGAATTAAAAAAAAGCAGTATAAAAACCGGAATCTCCAGCTGATAAGGCTGAACATTTTTTCACTTGTTACTTACAGTAAGATAAATACATTCACCAACTTTTATTAAAATAAAACCATTTAAACTGGGTATTCGGATTTATATGTCACTTAGTATAATTGTTGTCACATTATCTTTCGATGGATTGTATATCTCTATCAATTTTTATCTTAATTTCGTAAAGCGTTGAAAATATAATTTAAAATTATTTCGGTTAAGTATAATATGGCACCCACGGAAACTTTTTTATGAGTTGCTAGGCAACGCCGCAACGACTGGTGCCACAGTAGTACGGTCAATTTATTCATTTTTAATAGTGAGGCCCTAGATACATAAAAGTCTTACCTCTTTTATTTTCCAGTTGGGATCGTCTTGATTCGCTTTGAATTCGTGCAGGCCAAAGTCACTGATTTGTAAGACCCACCTGCTGTCTATTAGGCAGTTACTTGACTTAAGGTTACCGTGCGATATGATTTCACTATCGTGAAGGTAAATCATGCCCTAAAATATGAAATCTAGGGTAAGCATTCATTAGTGTTTGAAAATTTTGCTACATCTCTTGTTGAGGAAATATTATTTCCATAATAGAATATTTTACAGTCATGACGAGTTGCTTATTTTTTACGATTTTCACGTGAAGCTAGCCCCAAAATTTCAAAACTTTGTCAATTTTTTTCATAAAAGAGTTTCGGTGATATTTATGTTGAAATCGGACAAGAATTTAGAATCATAGAACCACAGACGGACAAGTTACCAGAAAACCAACAGAACTACAATAAAAATCTACCTTGCCACATTGCATATACAGGGTGTTCCTTAATGATATACGAATATTTAAGGGTGTAAATTAATGCAATAATTGAAGGATGCAATTTAGCAATAAATATTTAGTTGCTCTGGAATATGTCACTGGCTTTTGACATCTGACAAGTCTCTGTTATTCAAATCTGTTCGCTGTGACATCTTTTTCATTATTTAGTTTTTACAATCTTGTTAATAATGGTGAATCATTCAAAAGCAGAAATGGCGGAAATGCATTACGTATATGGCCTTGCCGACGGTAATGGTGAGCAAGCCAGACGGATTTATGGCCAGAGATATCCCGATCGTGCTTTGCCCGATAGTCGAACATTTTCTAATATTTATCGTCGTCTTGTTGAAACTGGTTCTGTCCGAAAAGAGACATCTGAAGGTAGACCTCTAAGTATGAGAACACCTGAAATTGAGGAAGCAGTGCTGCTCGAAGTCGAAGAACATCCTGAAACGAGTACGCTAGATACTTAAATATTTTCCATCAAATTGTTTGGAGAATTTTAGTGGATTTTTTGTTATACCCTTACCATATTTTAAGAGTACAGGCATTACTTCCCATTGATTTTCCAAGGCGTGTGACTTTTTGCCAAGGGTATATTCAAAAAATTACACAAAATCTGCAATTTGAATCAATGATTCTGTTCACGAACGAAGCTAATTTTTCTCGAAATGCCATTCAGAATTTCAACAATAATCATTTGTGGGCAGAAGAAAATCCCTGTGCCGTAACCGAAACCCGTTTCTAACACCAATTTTCGGTAAACGTATGGGCAGGAATTATTGGCAACCACTTTATTAGCCCATTCTTCTTGCCGGGACGAAGTGACGGACGGACTTACCTCAATTTTCTTCAACAACAGTTGCCTTTGCTGCTTGACGATGTTCCGTTAGAAATAAGAAACAGTATATGGTACATGCATTTCAGTGTAGCGGCTCGTAATTATTTACAAACTGTTTACCCAAATCGTTGGATTGGCCGCGGTGGACCCCAAGAACAGCCACCAAGGTCCCCAGACCTCAACAGTTTAGATTTCTTTTTGAGGGGCTATCTTAAGACACTAGTATATACAAGTCCCATTAACACTGTAGAGGAATTAAGAGAAAGAATAGTTGCGGCTTGTGATAGAATAAAAGACACTACAGGGATATTTCAACGAGTGCGCAATTCTAAGGAACACCCTGTATAACAGAAGCTAAGGCAACAGCGCCACATAAGGAAACTATAACCTTACAAAGTAGGCCTTCCCCTATTCTCCGTAATTAACGGAGCTTTCTTATTTCGATAACGGATAATGGATGATTATCTCGCTACTTTGCAAAATTGAAATAAGAAAGATCATATTGAAGCAGCAAAACGAGATGACTGAAAGCTCTCTATTGCCACAATCCCAGTCTGCTTCAAGCATTGAGAAAACGTTGAGTAAGGAGAATAACAATAAGTACCAGTCCGGCTTTACCTTCAAAATGTCGGTGACGAGTGATGAAACGAACATGTTATCCAAATGAAGATCCTTATTCTGTAATATGTCTTCCAAGCTGCCCCTCGCTGAATAGGCGGTAAGTATAGCCACATTGCCATTGTCGACGCAGGCACCGATAAATGGTATGAGATTTTCGTGTCTCGCCTCTCTAATCTGCAAATTGTTAGCGTTCCGGGTGGCAGGTTTCAACGAAATATACTCAGTGACAAAGAAAATCCACACTCAATAAAAATGGCGTCAAGTAAGTTGAGTCTGTACCTCCCACGACACGCTGACATCAGTTCGTAAAGGATTATGTTTGCCACTAGTTAGCCCTTCTGAGAAAAAAGTTAGCCAGGAACATGTACGACAAAAAATTATATGACCATATTGACCTTCACCATGCACAGTTTACGCAGCCGACAGTAGTGCGGAAGCGATTGCCGACTGTAACTTATGACCACCGACGACGGCGCTTGTCCATCGGTGAACAACGTCACACGTATCGACACCCGACTGTATGAGATTTTTAGGGTAGATCTACAGGGACGTCTATGATGAGTGAAATAGGCTTAACATTTGCGTAGAATCACTGAGGATGGAAGCGTATGAATAAGCCAACGTCAAAAAATTGAGATATATCCTCTCCACCTCCTGCAACCCCTAGCCTCCACTTTTTGTCCCTACAAAACTTTTCAGAAAATGATCAGGATCGTCTGAAGCATCGAAAGAGAAAGCTTGCGCGATTTTTATTCTTTTTTATTTGTTTTGGCCTTCATTCCGCCACTGAACCGATTTTCAAGGATTACAAAGTGTCAAGGCATATATAGCAGTATTCTGTAAAATTCCATTGGAATCTGAGTGGTACTTAAGATAAGATTAGCGGACAGACTGACAAACAGACAGACGACGAAAATGGGTGACATAGTTTTTCATGGTGTACATGTATAACATCCAAAAAACATAATATCTCTTTATTAGGCGTGGGAATTAAAGTAGTTTTAAGACGAGGTCGGCGATTAGATTCATTACACGCCGTCTCATTGGTCGAATATTGATTCCCGGGTCCAATAATACAATATTGCCTTAATATTGCTCATGGCTGACTGTATATATACGTAAAGTGTTATTAAAATTAATTCGATTTTTTGAGGTGTACTATTATTTGTCGCTGAGTATAATAAACTCATACAAAGAGATGTAAATGTCGCATTCTTTATTCAAAAATTTACATAATGTTTTGTTCACGTAGATTGCAACTGTCTGTCGTAGAAATGGATGAAAATACCTATACAGGGTGGCCCATCCATACGTGGACGGAATATTACTCATTAACAAATACATTTTGGGAAAATCGATTTATGACATGTTATACATGACATTTGAGGGCACATTCCTAAAATACTGACAATTATACAGGGTGTCCCAATTTTGACCTACATATCAAAGTTGTGATTTTTCAAATAGAATGCCTCAAATTTTATTGCATATTTGGATAGACGAATTCAAAATAAGAAGATTGCTATAACATACTATGAGGTTTTTGGTAATTAGCTACTGAGATGTAAGGTGTTTTTTCCAGAAAAACCGTCCACTCCGGCAACCCTTCAATCCGCCATTTTGAAATTTGGAGTGCTGAATTTTGTATCAAAAAAAACTTACACACCTCAGCTTTCATCTTACTTATTACTTTTTTAATTTTAATTTTTTAATTTTTAATTTTAATTTTTGCTCATACAGGGTGACCAAAAGTGCAAATCGACGTTTTCTCAAAAATTTCAAATGCATCACCCTCTATATTTCTGCAGGTGTGGATTCAATTTTTTGTAAGATTTTTTTTTGATATTAGACACATAGGGGTTTTAATGACTATTTCAAAATGGCGGACTGAGGGTTTCTTTTTATACTCCAACTACCACGAAGGCCTAAGGTCTAAACACCCATTGGGTACCGTGGGGCTATAGGGGGATACAGGGGAAAGGGTGAACGCCTCACGGACTCTGGCGAGGGAACACGTGGGCATGCAACATGCACATATTCTGGCTCCGCCTACGAGATCCGCCGGGTGGTACCTCCACGTTCGACAGTCAGAGACCATCTACCACCTACCTTCTCCTAGGACGGGATTCGAACCCGCACAGCGCACGGCGACTGATCAGAAGACCGAAGAGTCTACTACTGCGGCCACCGCTGCTGCTGAAGTGGGTTTTTTTCTAGGCAAAACACCTTATATCTCAGTAGCTAATTACCAAAACCCCATAGTATCGGGACCTCGGTTGGCCGCGTGGGTCAGAGTGCCGTGCTACTGATCAGCCGGCCGGCCGGGCCGCGAGTTCGAATCTCGCCTTCGCCATGGATGTTGTGTGTTTGTTTTAGGCAGCAGCGGTGGCCGCAGTAGTAGACTCTTCGGTCTCCTGATCAGCCGCCGTGCGCTGTGCGGGTTCGAGTCCCGTCCCAGGAGAAATGTTTCTCTTGGCCATGGATGTTGTGATTGCCCGTAGGTGGTAGATGGTCTCTGACTGTCGAACGCGGAGGTACCACCCGGCGGTTCTCGTAGGCGGAGCCATAATGTGTGCATGTTGCATGCACACGTGTTCCCTCGCCAGAGTCCGTGTGGCGTCCCTCCTTTCCCATGTATCCCCCATAGCCCCACGGTACCCAATGGGTGCTTAGGCCTTAGGCCTTCGTGGTAGTTGGAGTATAAAAAAAAAAAAAAAAAAATAGTATGTTATATCACTTTTCTTCTTTTGAATTGGTTTATCCAAATACGCAATAAAATTTGAGGCATTCCAGTTGAAAAATCACAGCTTGGGTATCTAGTTCGAAATTGGAACACCCTGTATAATGACCAAAGTTTTAGAAATGTGCCCTCACATGTCATGTCCCATAAATAGGTTTTCCCAAAATGTTTTTGTTTATGAGTAATATTTCGTCCACACATGGATGGGCCACCCATTATATCACATAAATGGAAAAATAGAGTCAAGTAGATTGACTTTATACATCCCACGGTATATTTTCCAAATTTCAGACTCATAAAAAAAATTGATCAAGTCTATTCAAAATTCTCAAATGAAATCAAAACTTTTCTGAGTATTTTACAACAGAAAAATGTACGGTACACCTCTACGTCTTACACTATGTAGAGTAAATCTGTAACTCAGAGCCAGACTAGGTTAGATCCATGTTTGCCAAAACTGAGTTTTCTAAGTTAGTTTCATGATAATATTGGGAATTTCCAGTGTCTACTCGCAGCGTCTACCTACCCGTAAAAATAAGGAAGTTACGACTTTATAAGTCATTTTAAATCACAAACCATACAAGAAATATGTCAAGCGATATTATCTTTAAGCTACTTATTTGGACTGAATCTTGTCTGGCTCTGGAGCTCAGAAATATATTTCTGTTTCAGTCTAAGACGTATAGAATGCGACTATCTTGTCTAAAAAGTACACAGTATTTAAGAGAACAGAAGCTGCTTAACAATATAACGTTTTTTACTAATGCTGATCCCCACTCCCTACAACCACCATCATTAGCTTTGTCAAAAATTGTCTAAAAATGAGCAAAAGCCTCTGAAATGTCAAAAAACTATGTTCTTTTACTTTCACCGTAGCTCCGCCAAATTAAATGGTTCAAGGAATGGACATACCGATCGATGGAAATGAATTACATTGATTTTCGCAATATACATGTCATGCAACGTCAAAAAAATGATCAATCTCTCCCGTCTATTACTCGCCGACTAACGAGGCAAGTAATAGAGGAATTGACCGATGGAACAAAGCTAATATAAAACTTTCAACTCCAACTCCAACCCATTTCTAGCTCAGCATGCAAATGATTATATATATATACAGTATTCATAGTTAATTGTCTTAACTTTTAGGAGAAGATATCCTTTAATTTCTGTGGATAAAAGGCAAAGTGTTGCAAAAGTACACTCTTATAACTTAAACTCTCAAGCTTTCGAAGATCTATCTCTTCATCGTCTGGAGTAAGTCGGCGAGATTGTTGCTGAAATTGTTTTTAAACAACAGTGACGTGTTGAATAACGTGGAGGTTATCAGTGGAAAAAAGATGAAATCTCGAAGGAATTTTCAATAGTTGATAGTTTTAAAATCTCCAAATTTCTTCCAAAATCAATCAACGTTTAATTGAAAAAATCTTTCAAAATGATTTGCCATTTAATAATAAAATAATTCCGTCCTAATCGAACCTCCAGTCCAGTTTTTTATTCGTCGACTATGTGTTCCCTTCACTGTTTTTATAAAAACAATTTCAGCAACAATCTCGCCGACTTACTCCAAACGATGAAGACATAGACCTTCGAAAGCTTGAGAGATGAAGTTATAAGAATGTACTTTTGCAATACTTTGACTTTTACCCAAAGAAATTAAAGGATATATATATATATATATATATATATATATATATATATTGCCTTTTGTTGGGTACTTCGACAAAATTTAAGCATATATATACTTTTTTTAATTCTCTCTAGCTTTCAATGGACTTTGCCATCATCATCAGGAGAGTAGTATGTGAGGATGTTGTTAATTGTTGTTTACGTTCAGGATGACGGAAACGCCCAGTAACATGGTGAAAGCTGGATAGATGGTACAATGGTCAAAATTATATAAAATACACACAAATGTGTGACAAGAACAAGTTAAAAACAGATTAAAAATGTTTTAGAACATGAAAGCATTACATCGTGAAGCCTAGAGAGAATTAAAAAAAGTATAAAGAGTCCTCTTTGCTTAAATTTTGTCGAAGTACCCAACAAAAGGCGGAAGCTTTAATTTTTCACCTAACTGGTCGACAATGGCCACGTCTGAAGTTATATATATAGTGACAAAAAAAGGTAAACACCTACGCATGTTTATCAGATTTTAATAATTTTTGGCATATATGGTCAGTGTCCCTTACTAGTCAAATGACTCAATTTTCTGCTTGATTCGTCAACTGACTGCAGAGGCTGGTTCAATAATGTGCTGAGGATCCACGATTTCTTATACACTCATTGACACGCCTGAACATGGTGCTGATAAGGTGGTCGATATCCTGTTGAGGCATCTGATTCCTGACCATTTTATCACATGTTGTTTATGGCAAGATAAATCGATATGTAAAAAATTCTTGAATTCTCATAGACATACGTACGTGTTCACCCCAGTAGATTTTAAAACTGATTTTTTCCTGCATGCCTTCAATTTGCAAGCCTAACTTGTTTACCTGTTTAAGCTCTTTTCTAATAGACCTTGTAAGATCCACAGATCTTTTGTAAATATGTCTGATGGCGACGATGTTTCCCTTATAGACCCCAATGGCTGTATAAGCTCTCCTTGGCGATTGATCTGATACCTCTACGACGCTATTGCTGGTTGGCGCTTGGAATATACTATTACGGTAAACTCTTATCTGAAACAAAAGGAATAAAATCAATTTGATGAATAAGTTTGTTCCTTGATGTAGTCGTATTTCATGCTTGTTGAATTGACCTATCAAAGTTCCATCCTACGGCCTTCCAGAGAGGCTTCACAGTTGGGTGGTTGCCTCTCTGGCCGCAAGATATTCGTCGTTATTGATCGTTCCACGATGTCAACGCGATAGTTCTCCAGGGATCGGTCTTGGCCCCCACATGTTTCTATTACATATCAGTGACCTCTTTTGCTGTACGATCAATCCGATCCACATCTTTTTTTTTTTTTTTATATCGAAACAGCCGCGCAGGCAGAAGCCTAAATGCCGGAACACCACGGCTGCTATGATGATCCCAAAGAAATTTTGTTAATACGATTTTTGAACTGCCTAAGGTTAGTAGAACTGGGAAAAGCTTCCTCCCGTAGTTTGTTTCACAATCTAGACACCCTCGGGATAAAGGAGCGGTCGTATCGGCCAGTTCTGGATGTACGAAGTTTGACACGGTTAGGATGGGACGCCGAAGTCAGGCGGGTCTGTCTGGCAGGCACATCGCGCGGCGGCATCATGGAAGAGAGCTCTGAGGAGCAAAGCCCGTTGGTGTAACGATAGAAAAGAGCTAGATCGCCGACGGCCCGCCGGTGCGAAAGAGTCCCGAGACTGTCTGTTAGAGAAGAGTCATCGATCAGTCGGACCGCCCTCCTCTGGACAGCATCGAGCATGGACAATGTAGTCGGGGCGGCAGCACCCCAAATGTGTGAGCAATACTGAGGCTAGGCCTTATCTGGGCCTTGTATAGAGTGAGAAGGTCATGCGGAGAAAAGTACTTCTTAGCCCTAAACAAATAGCCTAGCTTTTTCCCAGCAGCTGCAGCTATTGAAGAGATGTGTTCGTGCCAGATCAGGTCCTCGGTGATCTGGACTCCGACCAACCGAAATGAATGGCTCTTTGGTAGAACTCGACCGTCCATCGAAACTGTATGAGCGCTAAGACGCTTTTTGTTCGTCAAAGTACAGTACTGTGTTTTGGAAGCATTGAACTGTACAAGATTGTTGCGTCCCCAAGCAGTGATAGCCTCCAGGTCTCTTGTCAGAGAAGAAGTCGTCGCTAGTCTTCTTTTTTCCAGCTCAGCGGCAGAGATCGGCTTGTCACTCTGAATTCCTGCATGTCGAGTGCTGTCATCAGCGAAGCTGTGGATTGGGTTGATCGTGCAGGAAAGGAGGTCGTTGATATGTAAGAGAAACAGTGTTGGAGCCAAGACCGATCCCTGGGGAACACCCGCGTTGACGTTGTGGGATGAAGAGGAGAATCCGTCAATTACGACGGATATCTTGCGGCCAGAGATAAAGTCAGCCACCCATCTGCAAAGCTTTTCTGGGAGGCCGTAGGATGGAAGTTTGCTCAAGAGGGCAGCGTGCCACAGCTGATCGAACGCTTTCGTGATGTCAAGAGCAACGACATGAGCCTCACCATGAGACTGGATGAGTTTACTCCACAGTTGCGTGACGTAAGCTAGGAGGTCCCCTGTGGATCGTTGGTGCCGGAAACCGTACTGCCTGTCGCTAATCAAGCTGTGACGTTCGAGGTAGTCCAGAAGCTCGCGATTTATACACCTCTCCATTACTTTACTTATAACAGAAAGCAGAGCTATAGGCCTGTAGTTGTAAGGGTCGGTTTTAGATCCTTTTTTTGGGATGGGCTGTACATGAGCAAATTTCCAGTTTTCTGGGAAGGTGCCGGAATCATGAGTTATCTGGAAGAGACGCGAAAGAACTGGAGCAAGCTCAGTTGCACATCTCTTCAGTACAATGGCAGGAATCAAGTCCGGACCAGAGGCTTTGTTGATGTCGAGCGACAAGAGCACCCGTCTTACGGTCTTATGCCTGAATGTTACCTCCCGCATAGTGTGGGGAACCCTTTGAATTGACGACACTTGGGCGTTGGTGGGGACGTCCATGGTGGAGCTGGCAGCAAAGATCTTGGCTAGCACTTCCGCCTTGGCCTTTGAGTCGAATACAATAGTTCCATCCTGGCACGTAAGCGGTGGAAGGCTACTGTGTGAGAAGTTCTTTTCAATCTGCTTGGCCAGCGTCCAGAAAGACCGACTGCCATTGCGCTGCGACATTACCCTGTGCCTAACTTTTATATCATGCTGGGTTTTGGCATTGCGAACCGCTTCGTTATATTTGTTTCTGGACTCGACGTCGGCTTGTCTGTTCTCTACAGTGGGGTTTTGTAAGTAGGTTCTGTGGGCCTTGATCTTCTGCTGGCGAGCAGTGTCACACGATTTGTTGAACCAGCCGTTGGACGCTGGTTTAGGAGCTTTCACTGTATGAGGGATGTATTCCTCCATTCCGACGTGGATAATTTCGGTTATTGAAGAACAGACAGTCGACGCATCCGCGTCAGTGAAACAGACATCTCTCCAAGGAAAGCTAGAGAAGAAGTCTCTGAGCCCCTCCCAGTCGGCATGTCCGTAATGCCAAGTTTTGCGGCCTGTGCGAGTTTCTGCGGCCACAGCGGCTTCTGACCGAAACCTAACCTCCACAACACCGTGATCTGAGTTACCCAGGGGGGACAGGACGGCAGTGCTGTAAGGGGCAGGATGCGTGGTCAGAAAGAGATCCAGCAGGCTACTGGCGTGTGAGGAGACGCGGGGGAAAAAAGTGGGGTCGTCACCAGCTGGGTCAGCCCTTGAGTAAGAGCGAACGCTTCGACTGCACGACCTGCTGCATCGGTCTTTGCTGACGACATGCCATTCAGAGTGCCAGGCCTATCTCTGGTAAACTGAAGAGAAGAAGAGTAACAGCAACTTCCTCTTCTGGAGGGAACGCAACAGTTTGGTACAGTTTAATTGTTCCAAAACACAGTTCTGTACCTTGACTAACAAAAAGTGTTCTAGCGCCTATCCGGTGAACGGTCGAGATCTACCAAAAACCGTTCATTTCGGCTGGCCGGAGTCCAGATCGCTGAGGACTTGATCTAGCACGAATATATCTCGTCATTCGCGGCAGGAAATAAGCTAGTAATTTTTCCCACAAAATCTCCCCAGTACGTACAGCTCACATATTTGTGGTGCTGATGCCCCGCTTAAAATGTCCATGATCGCTGCTATGTCAACGGACTTTGCTCGTCAGAGCTCACCTGCATGATGACGCTGTGCGACGAGCCTGCCTAACAGACCAGCCTGATATCTAGAACTGGTCGGTACGACCACTCCTAGGGTGTCGATATTGCGGAACAATCTGCTTGAAGAGGCTTTGCCCAGTTCTAGTGACCTTAGGCAGTTCAAAAATCGGATTAACAATACCTGGTAGAATACAGAGCCGTTCTTTTAATTTTGTTACAACTGGTATGTTTATAGCATCCTTATAGTAGTCTCTGATATTTATGCTTCATATTATACCTTCTCGACTGTTTCAGTTTAACAATATGTGATTAGATTTACCATATTTTTATTACAAGTGTTCCTTTCTGTGTTTGTTTCGGTGGAAATCAAAATTACGTCTTTCATATCTATTTTCCAAAGGAGACAAGCCAGTTTCTGTTCGTATCGATAGTACCTACAACATTTTTAATAAAGTACAAATCGAATTACTTACATTTACTTACTTCAAAGCAAACAATGCACCTATAAATAATACTGTAGACAGTAAAGTCATACTAGTAACTAATCGCCAGTCTATTTTGTAAATGCATTTTTCTCCATAAAATCCACATTTTGGTTCTGCTCTTGGGAGTTTTCCACCAACCCATTGTATTGGCCTATCAAGGCTTATATACCTGAATTCCTAGAAGACATTAATACATTAAATAATTTTATTTATTATGTCCAAAAATATATTAGATTTTTCCACTTGTGCAATATTCGATTATATATTAAGTGACATATAAATCCGAACACCCAGTTTAAATGGTTTTATTTTAATAAAAGTTGGTGAATGTATTTATCTTACTGTAAATAACAAGTGAAACAATTTTCAGCCTTATCAGTTGGACATTCCGGTTTTTATACTGCTTTTTTTTTAATTCACTAACGCTTTAAAAATGAATATTTCAGCCGCAGTAAAGAATCAACGTTGGCGGATTTTGGTTCTTGACATCCTTTACGACCGGTTACGATGCCTAGAGTACGGAGATATGTACGATTTCGAGTTTCTTTTCGGGCAATTGCAGTTAGAGTGCAAAGAAGTGTAGACACTGTGGTTAGGTGTTGTCAGGCATGGCTTCGAGAATGCCGTACGCAAAGAGCAAGGGGCACTCTACGCCGCCGTAGAACAACAGACCGTGAAGATCGCCGCCTAAGATTATTGGCCTTAAGGGACCGTTTCTCCACTACCAGGTCCATTGCAAATGAATGGTTTGCAGAACACGGAAGACCTATTGGCATGCGAAGTGTTTACCGGCGAATGAGATGTTTTGGCTTGTTTTCATACCGGCCACACACAACTCGAGAACACCGATGTAATCGCCTTGAGTGGTGCAGACAACGGTCACTCTGGGATCAGGAATGGAACAGTATTGTCTTTAGTGACGAGTCTCGATATTGTTTAGGCATGCACGATGGTCGTGCCAGGGTTAGAAGGCGACGTGGTGAGAGGAGGAATCCACAGTTTTTTGTTGAAAGACATGTTCATCACATTGTTGGAGTTATGGTTTGGGGTGCTATAGCTTAGGGTTCCAGGTCACCTTTAACCTTCATCAGAGGTAACATGAACGCGCAGCGTTATATCCACGAAGTTCTAGAACCCCATCTTTTACCCTATCTTGACACCCTGGCAGATCCAACTTTCCAACAAGATAATGCTCGACCACATGTTGCAAGAGTCACAATAGACTTCTTTCAACATAATGATGTCACATTGTTACCATGGCCACCAAGATCTCCCAACTTATCCCCAATTGAGCACGTGTGGGATATGATGGGTAGGAGATTGCTCAATTTGCAACGTCCTCCTCAGACTCTAGAAGCACTTCGAGAGGAGTTGGTGGTTGCCTGGAATGAGATTCCACAGGAGGACATTGAACACCTGATCAGAAGCATGCCTAGGCGCGTTGGAGAATGCGTAGCACATCAGGGTGCATCCACACATTATTAAAGGTCAAAGGGATTTAAAGCAGTGCAATCATTTTGAAATGTCTATCATTTACTTATTATGCTTCATTAAGTACTTATACAAAATTTTATTAAAATAAAACAATTTAAACTGGGTGTTCGGATTTATATGTCACTTAGTATATTTTGTAAATAAAAATAGTGCAACGCTATATTCGCAGCCCGTTGCAGCGCCAATCGAGGGTGCAGAACTAACCACAATTCACAATCGTGACACTAGTTTCACTGGCCTATCTATAAGACTTAAAAAAAAATTAATTATAAAAAAAATGGTAAGGACATACAGGCATGAGTCATAACATAATCTATTTCAATTTCCCGTGTCATCGACCCATCTTACTTGTCATTTCAAGGTTCACTTTATCGATTTGTTGTTCAAACACGTTGAATAAATTATCATGTTTTGCCTTCATAGCAGTCAACAAACGGTAGATACCCCATAGGTAAAGTTATAGTAAATTTCCTATATTTTGATCCATCACGCGTATATCAGAAAATTGTTTCCTCAGCCAAACAATCTGTATTGAAGTCTCCACAATTCTTAACAAGTTTTACTGCCGCGACTACGTGGAACAAAAACTGAGATGAAAGTTTTGAAGGTGCGCTCTGCGAACGATATTGTGTAAAAGTAAGAGTGCTTTTTGCATCATAATGGACACTGACAAATTTTCAGTTGCCGCTTGAGTAATGGTGGAAATTTTTTAATAGGCATAGAAAAATTACTGTTGGTTTTCAAAGCTACAGAGTATCCAGACTAAAATAACTTATAAGACTTACAGCGTTCTTGACACTCCCCACTTTATCTAACCAACAACAAGTTATATGAATAACGTCTACAAATATCAATTATGATTTGAAATCTCTTTATTAGATTCAAAACAAAATCATAAAGGTATTTTTATCTGCTACTTGCTACTTTGAGGTGCGTGTCCGCTGCACCGATATGGATGCTTTGGCTTGCTTACATTCAAAAGCTCGTCTGCATAGATCATCAGCCGTCGATTACACAGAAGGTTGACGTAAGATATTTATGAAACTTTATGTACAGGGTTTGTCCGGAAAGTAATAGGACTCATATTCTTCCGCCATGACTGTACTTCGGAGCGTGCACGCACCGACTGGATTCGGTAGATGGCGTTCCTAGCTAATGAATGAGCGGCTGATCAGTTGTCTCCGAGCACTTGGAGAGTCAGGACAGGCAATTTCGCCGTGTTTCTGCGAGTGGTGCAAGCCGAAAATGCAGCGTTCGTTACAGCAGAGGTACGCGATTAAATTCTGTGTGAAACTCGGTAAATCTGCGACAGAAACCTTTGATATGATCAAGCAGGCTTACCCAGGTGTTGCTTTAGCAAGAAATGGTGTGTTTCGGTGGCACCAGGCCGTTTTGGAGGGCCAGGAAGAGGTCGCTGATGAAGACCGTGTGTGTTTTGAACTCAGACCGTCGACTAAGTATTCGTTTAATTGCCCAGATGTTAAATTTACCAAAATCTGTGGTACATGACATTGTGACACAGCATTTGAACATGCGCAAGCTGTGCGCGAAGATGGTCCCAAAAGTGCTCACTGACGACCAGAAATTGCGACGTGGAAGTGTGCCAAGAAAATTTGAACATGTGTGAAAGTGACCCCCAATTTTTGAATAACGTAATCACAGGTGACGAGTCGTGGATCTTTGAGTATGATCCCGAGACAAAGAGGCAATCTTACGAGTGGCACACGACGGCATCTCCTCGCCCAAAAAAAGGAAGAATGAGAAAATCCAAAGTGAAAACGATGCTCATTGTCCTTTTTGACATCAAAGGCATTGTCCACCATGAATTTGTTGCTCCTGGACAAATCGTCAACACCAAGTTTTACGTGGAAGTGCTTAGGAGACTCAAACGAAGGGTTAGTCGGGTCCGACAAGACATTGCAGCCGACTGGAAGTTGCACCACGACAACGCCCCGGCTCACACCGCCTTTCTTGTGAACAGCTACCTGACCAAGGCCGGCATCCCAACGCTTCCGCAGCCGCCCTACAGCCCAGATGTGCCCCCCCCCCGGACTTTTTTTTGTTTTCTCACCTGAAAAGACCGATGACAGGCAAGTATTTTGAGATGACAGAGGGGATCCAAGCAGCATGCACCGCGGCTCTCAATACTATTCCGCAGAATGCCTTCCGTGGCGCCTTCAATGCTTGGAAATCGCGCTGGCAGCGCTGCATCGACGCAGAAGCAGCCTATTTTGAAAGTTTTTAAAGAATTGTAACGATCGGCTCAATAATTTTTTTAAATCGATCCAGTCCTATTACTTTGCGGGAAAACCCTGTACTTTAGTAGATTTTATTCCAAACTCTAAAAAAACTACTTTTTATAATTTCATCGTATTAACCATTGAAAATAAGGTTAATCCTGCATAGCGTTGTCTGCTTCTCAAATTACTCGAAATCTCTAAAAGAGTTATATGGAAATATACTAAGTGACATATAAATCCGAACACCCAGTTTAAATGGTTTTATTTTAATAAAAGTTGGTGAATGTATTATCTTACTGTAAATAACAAGTGAAAAAATTTTCAGCCTTATCAGTTGGACATTCCGGTTTTTATACTGCTTTTTTTTAATTCACTAACGCTCTAAAAATGGATATTTCAGCCGCAGTAAAGAATCAACGTTGGCGGATTTTGGTTCTTGACATCCTTTGCGATCGGTTACGATGCCTAGAGTACGGAGACCTGTACGATTCCGTCAACTTAGTGAGTTTGATAGGGGCCGTATAGTGGGACTTCGGGAAGCTGGACTTTCTTTTCGGGCAATTGCAGTTAGAGTGCAAAGAAGTGTAGACACTGTGGTTAGGTGTTGTCAGGCATGGCTTCGAGAAGGTCGTACGCAAAGAGCAAGGGGCACTGGACTCCGCCGTAGAACAACAGACCGTGAAGATCGCCGCCTAAGATTATTGGCCTTAAGGGACCGTTTCTCCACTACCAGGTCCATTGCAAATTAATGGTTTGCAGAACACGGAAGACCTATTGGCATGCGAAGTGTTTACCGACGAATGAGAAGTTTTGGCTTGTTTTCATACCGGCCACACTGGGTCCTCCCTTTAACTCGAGAACACCGACGTAATCGCCTTGAGTGGTGCAGACAACGGTCACTCTGGGATCAGGAATGGAACAGTATTGTCTTTAGTGACGAGTCTCGATTTTGTTTAGGCATGCACGATGGTCGTGCCAGGGTTAGAAGGCGACGTGATGAAAGGAGGAATCCACAGTTTTTTGTTGAGAGACATGTTCATCACACTGTATGGTTTGGGGTGCTATAGCTTATGGTTCCAGGTCACCTTTAATCTTCATCAGAGGTAACATGAACGAGCAGCGTTATATCCACGAAGTTCTAGAACCCCTTTTACCATATCTTGACACCCTGGCAGATCCAACTTTCCAACAAGATAATGCCCGACCACATGTTGCAAGAGTCACAATAGACTTCTTTCAACATAATGATGTCACATTGTTACCATGGCCACCAAGATCTCCCGACTTATCCCCAATTGAGCACGTGTGGGATATGATGGGTAGGAGATTGCTCAATTTGCAACGTCCTCCTCAGACTCTAGAAGCATTTCGAGAGGAGTTGGTGGTTGCCTGGAATGAGATACCACAGGAGGACATTGACCACCTGATCAAAAGCATGCCTAGGCGCGTTGGAGAATGCGTAGCACATCAGGGTGCATCCACACATTATTAAAGGTCAAAGGGCTTTAAAACAGTGCAATCATTTTGAAATTTTTATCATTTACTTATTATGCTTCATTAAGTACTTATACAAAATTTTATTAAAATAAAACCATTTAAACTGGGTGTTCGGATTTATATGTCACTTAGTATGTTTATTTTTCTCTAGCTTAAATGCTCCATTCAGCTTTTATTATAAGACAAAATTAGTTGGTAACGAAGCGGTGACAGCTTGGTTTCTTGCGTAGTTGTTCCTATTTCCGCCATGGCCAATTAGGATTATATATGTTTTAAGGATCATCTAAGCAAAAAAATAAAAACTTCAGTTGAGAGGTATATCACCCGAAATTATAAAAACAGTGGTTTTCGTTTGAAAAAATCAACTTTTTGGATTTCCTAACATAACTCTCAGTCTCTATTTCTTGACCATCCTATTTCTATTTGACACCCAAATTCGGAATAAAATTGAAGTAGGTCCTCAACTATAAGGAACCTCTTACAAATTATATGGCAAAGACAAAAATACAAGGAAAAATTGTTATAGCTTATTGGTCTGCATTTGTCATTATTTACGCAAGGTTTGAGGTATCGCAAAAGCGGTTAAAAGGAATTTAAAATCTCGCGAAGAAATAAAAAATTGAGCAAGTATTTTAACAGCACTATAGCAAATAAAGGAATGCGTAAAAAAGTAGTTTTATGACAACTAAAGTGAACTGTGATAATTTGACAATACCGAATGCTGACAGTCGAGACAGGTTACTTTTTTTTTTACTTCGACGCAAAGCTTTCAAGCCCTAAACACTCATATCGAAGACAGTACAACATTTTTAAAATATTTTAGCCAAATTGCTGCAATCAGTTATACAATACACTCAAATTTTCATAACTAAGAAGAATTTTTAAAACTTCTAAATTGACAAAACTTGCTACTGACAATCGTGACAGGTTACTTATTTTTTTTTTTTACTTTTATATAAAGCTAAGCCCAAAATCCCGTAGATCAAAGAGCACAAAAAGACTATTCAGTAGCGAAAAAAGTATTATATCAAAGTCAGTACAAAATTTTGAAAATATTTTGGCCGAATTGCTAAATAAAACTATGCTTAAGGGAATGAAAATCTGTACCGGAAGTGCATTGGGATTGCTGCTAGCGTTTTCACTGTATCTGAAATAACCAACAGGCTGCATGCTCATCCTCAGAGTACCATTCATTTCTGTATCGTCTAGCAGTGCTACCACTGTAAAATTTCCTTCTGCATCGCCTTTTTCGTCGATAAAAACCTGAAATGTGGGCAGTCGTCAACCTTTTACTTCCAGCGATCTGGCAAAATAAGTTTTAATCAACCAAGAACAACATAAACAAGAAAAAGATAACAAAGGATCGCAAAGAACAGCAAAAAGATAACAATAGGGTCAAAAGAATAACTGTTCCTACTACGAAGTCTGTAAATTACGTGATGAGACTGATTTTTTTAATTTTATTATCCAAATATAATTACAATTTTATATTTTCACCCTCAAAATAACATCCTTCTGAAGCCCCTTACCATTGCTGGAACTCGGATTCTGGACTAGCCTCCAGCTGATCGGTTACAGTAGTTTGAATGCTTGAATGCAAAATGAGTTCCTTGATGTGATTCCTCAACTTCGGAAGGAGAAAAAATCACAAGAACTAAAGTCAGGCGAATAACTAGGCTCACCACCCGCAGAAATGTTTTTACTGGCCCAAAACTCGTTTATTGACATTGCTGTTTGACAAGGAGTATTATCGTGACGCACCAACCAGTGTTCTTGATCTGATGATCATTCTGACTGTCAACCAACGATCTGAATGCGCGATATCCCGGAAACAACCGAAAAACCTTGGCTGTTCACAAAACACTATCTCCATAGGCCTGCCGAAGTTTAGCATTTGTTTCTCTCGTACTGTGCACAAGTCTAAGGCAAAATCTGATAGCATACCGTTGCTTGAAATTGATGTCACTCATGTTTAGAACACAATAGAAAAAACTGTTTTATAAAAAAATATATATTAATTACATTGGGTTCAGTTGAAAAACGCTTTTTAGCGACACTCCGTCTTTTTATACTTTGTATAAATAAAGCCGGATTATTATTATTATTACAGTGGACCCCCGATAATCCGGCCCCTGTCTAATCCGGCGCCCCCTGTAATCCGACATGTCTTTGAATATGTATTACATACATACGCATTTGACAATCTTCGCAAATGTAGATCACGCAGGTTTAAACAGGTTACAACTTGTACGCGCCACCGCTATCGTGCTCGACGCGTAAGCATTGTTTTACTTAGTTTTAATTTGACTACTTGTGATACGGCCTAGCGTGCGTTCATTGTTTACTATTTGTTCATTGTGTATTAAGTATATTACCTAGTAAAGTCATCACAAACTGAGAAGCGAAAGCACAAAACATTGACAATTAAAGAAAAATGTGATATTTTAGACCGCAATTAAACTTTCAGTAGTGAATACGGCGTCGGCCGATCTACAATTTATGACATTAAAAGAAACCACGAGAAGATCAAGAAGTTCGTGTCAACTAGTGACTGTGGGCCAGGCAAGCGACAGACACTCAAGAAAGCTGAACATCCAGAAGTGGAAGAAGCTTTGTACATGTGGTTTCTTCAGGAAAGAAATAGTACGGAAATAAGAAAAGATGATTTTGTGGCCAGCAAAGGATGGCTAGAATGTATTAAAAGCCGTCATGGCATACGTTTAATGACTATTACAGGAGAGAAACTTTCCAACGATGTCACCTGCATAGAGCCCTTTAAATTAAGATTTTTGCAAAAGGTGAACGATTTAAATCTTGACCCGTCACAGGTGTACAATGCAGACGAATCAGGGCTTTTTTGACGTGTGATGCCTAACAAAACTTCCGTCCCTTGTAACGAAAAATCCGTACCTGGACGAAAAGTAAGTAAAGAGCGTGTAACCATACTACCATGTGCTAACGCTGTGGGCACACACGCGCTTAAGATGATAGTCATTGGGAAATCTAATAAACCACGGGCATTCAAAAACATTGATTTACCTGTACACTATTACTGACAAAAAAGTGCATGGATGACAAAAGACGTTTTCAAAAAGTGTTTTGATGAATGCTTCGTACCTGAAGTTAGAAAATGGTTAAAAGATCATAATTTTCCTCAAAAAGCGTAGATGTTTCTTGATAACGATCCCGGTCATCCGTCTGAAGAAGAACTAACAACTGAGGATAAATGCATCACTGTGATGTTTCTTCCGCCAAATTGCACTGCTCTGATTCAACCAATGGACCAGAATATCATTCAGTTTGTCAAGCAAGACTATAAGAAAAACCTACTTCTGAGAGCCGTATCAAAAGACCAACCAATAGAAAAAAACTTTAAAAGAATTTAATATGAAAGACTTGGTTTTTGCTCTTTGTCAGTCGTGGAATGCGTTGCCGTCATCAACTATTAAATCGTCTTGGAAAAAGTTATGGCCAGATATAGTCACCACTCCTAGCAACGTTCCACAAATCAGTGTAACCTCGGAAGTTATAGAACAAGTCACTACTGAAACACAGATAAGTCCAGAATATTTGGAAATCTGGTGCCGTGGAATGGAAAAAGGGGAAAATGTTTTTCATGAAATGTCTGATGAAGAGATTATAAAAGAGGTTTCTAATTATACAACAAACAATCGGGAAAATAACGACGACGTGATTGCAACTGCTCCACAAGTCACAGCACAAGACGCAATTAACGCCTTTGAGCTAGGTTTACAATGGGCTGAAGAGAATGGCACAACCTACAACGAACTTTTACTTTTGAGAAGACTGAGGGACAATACTCTGATCTCGCGTTATAACAACCCTAAACAAAAAAAAATTGATGAATATTTCCAAGCTTCATAATTTGATAAATTCATTAATAATTTTGATTAATAATTCTTGATTATTTTGATACATATGTATGTGCATTTATGCCTAATTTTATAATAAAACGTAAGCTCTCTATTGTTATTTACTTTACTAAATTCGACATACATAAACTATGTTGTATGATTTGTACTTTAAAGAACATACATATACATAAAATATACATATAATCTTACCATTGGATATGTAATTTGTCGGATTACAAGGTACTCTTTTGTAAAAAATTCGGGACTATAGGGGGTCTTAGGCAGTGCTCTATAAGCCGACAAATTCGATAGTCCGTCACTGCCCTGCATAATGTTTGTCGGATTATCGGAGGTCCACTGTATTATTATAAAAAAAGATGACTTTCAAAAGTCATCATGACATACGTTGCTAGAGAGAGAAGACTAAGAAGCAAAACTTTGATCTCGCGCTTTAACAATTTGAATAAAAAATAATGAATACTTTTTGTATCCGTATTTTATTCAACCCTATTACCTTAAAAAGCATCATGAGAAATAATAAAAGTGAAATAGCCGTGTACAAATTGGGACACTTCGCAATATACTGGGAAGGTCACCAGAATGGCATTGTTACTTCGAAATGTTCTCACTTTCAACTAAAATGACCACCTATTCGATATTTCAAGAATGGCAATTCTCACGTAACTACCTTGCTCAATATACAGGATGTATCACAGGCATGGTTCAAAATTCATGGAGTGCTCATTTGGTTTCTGGCGATTTTCTTAGAACTGCCTTGTTTCAGATATAATGTACAGGGTGTCCTCACAGTTGGGACTTTCCTTTACACCTTGGGAATATACGCAGTCTTTTTTCTCGTAACGTATACCACCAAAGTCTTAAGATTATCGAGATTTTAGGCGAAGCAAAATCAATCTAATCCGGTCCTACACATTGATCAGACCAAACGTGAATACGTACACTGCGTAACAGTACTCAATCCAGGCGCTAACTGCCTTGTAAACAAAACCTTTACACATCGGTTCTAAAAAAAACAAAAAAAAGGCACACTCATACCATCATAACATTTTAATTTACGGTGAGCGTCTTCAAAAAGCTACCGAGGCTTCGCGAGTGCATGCAGATCGTTCTTAAAGATCGTTCGTAGTTTCTTTTTTTTGTTAGGGACGAAATAAAATGTTCAGTAACTGAGGTGACAGACTACGTGTGCAATCTGCTACATTCTTTCGGATAAGGCATTCCAATCCCCCGATAGCACGAAATATTCATTAAATATTCATTTAAAATATAATAATAATTTTATCTTACTTATATATTTGTTTTCTTAAACAAATATTTAATAAATATTTGTGATATAATATTTTTATTAAATATTTATTCAATATCTTTTAAATATTTTAAGTACAATATTTATTTTACAATATTCATTAAATATTTACTTTTCAATCAATGGAAAATATTAGATCTCCAATATTTAGAAAATATTCATTAAATATTTTCGGCTACGGCGCATGTGCGTGTGACCTCGAGCGACTAGTGGGATAATAGCAAGCTAGCCTGAGGCTTCCATTTTACCTTTGACTTTCAGCATGATAGCGTGCTTCCTGTGTACCTCCAATTGGTTCATTATTTGAGCGTTTTTTATGGAAAAGGGAAAATGGTAAGTTTTTCGATAAATACATAGGTTAATTTATCTGACTGGTAAACATTATTGTGTCAGTTGAGTATAAAGGTATTCACCAGACCATAAATAACTAGCCTTGGGGAGTCCTTTAAGGTGCATTATAGAGCTGCTTTTCAGTGGCCCAGTTGAGCTACTCGGAGTAACTCACCATGCTCAGCACCAATATTATTCCAATGCATTTTATATTCCCATAAATGCACTGGAAACCAGCTTATGTATTCAATAATACTTCATAATTAGTAAGTTTTTTTTCAGAGGAGGGACTTGGAAGATGCAGAAAAGAAGGCTTAGAATCTTTTTTTTTGATAATACTTTTCTAACAAATTAAACCATTATATCTAGAATGAATTTTGTTCATACACCCAATTTTATTTAGCATACAAGTTTTGCTAAAATAACCAATGAAGAATTTTCTATATACACTGAAAATATATATCATACATATTCACGAAAAATTTTAGATATTTCATCAAAATATAAAATTGATAGGTATTTAAAAACCTTTCTTCATATATATTTTCTAAATATTTGGAAAAAATATCGCAAAAAGATATGAATTATATATACCAAAAATATCTATAATGAATATTTTATAAATATATAAGAAATATATTTATTAAATATTAAAAAATATGTCGCTACAAATATTTAACAAATATTTTTTTAAAATATTTAATAAATATTTAATGCTATCGGGGTCTAAAAGCCTGCACTGATGCTTCGTTCTGTCAAGCACATGAACAATAATTACAAGTGTCAGAGCTGTACTTGAAATTTCATTCCGATGGACGGTGAGTACTTATTCATTTTTTTTTCACCTTTTGCTGTTGTTCCACCGCACATTTAGCCTTATTACAAACGTAGTTGTTTCTTAAAAAGAAATGCCCCACATTGAGGACACCCTGTATACAACACAACACTCTCACCCATAACAACATTTCATCTTTCATCTCTTATTAGCAATAATTAAATCTGATGCTTGTCATCAGAAGCTGTCCAAAATAATTAGTAAAACTGATCTCCTCTTTGTAACCTGCCAAACATTGTCAAATATACCAGCCTCATTTCAATACCTAATTTATGGTCTATTCGATTTTCGGACTTAAGTCCTTTGGGTTATTAATTAGCATACCTTCAGTAGAAAATCAAAAAATTACTCAATAAGAAACATCCTCGAAAGTGTTCAGTGCCTTGTGAGTACGAATTTTGAGGCCTCAATTCTACATGAACGTAGACATTTTGAACAGTTTTTGTAAATCGAGCAATTTCGCATCTGATTTTGGTTTATAAAACTTCGACGGTCTGTATCAAATATATCCAGAAGAAAGAAGTACTCTATAAATGTTCAAAGACAACGCGTATTCGCTAGAATTCAAAAACATTTAGGATGCTGACAAAAATGGTGGTGCCTCATTCCCCTATACACTTTTAAAAGGATCAGATTATTTTGCTTCTTGGAATCTATAAAACATAATATAATATCACTAGAAAATATTGGCTTAGTATTTCATTTGACTTACATCGTATCCCTGTATTGAGTGGTAAGCTCTATTGATGATCCCCTGTAAGACGGCGCTTCCATTTCTAGGGTCCTGGTTATTACGCAGAGCTTCTGTGACTGCTTTCGCGTATATCATTACAGAGTCGTATAAGTATGCCGCTTGAATAGGCACCTATCAGAAAAATTTGTGCACGTTGGTGGAAATACAAATAATATAATGATGTACCACCCAACAAATATTGTGACAGTTTGAAAATCTACAAGGTTTTGGCACATTTTCTGGACCAGGATTTATAGCACTTGGGTTCAGGCAAAGATTATAGCAATATAAATTACTAGAAAAGCAGTAAATACAGAATGTTGTCAAGACTAAGGGTACATTAATCCCATAAATACAAATATTCGAATAAATTAGGATGCCTCGCTTCCACGATGCGAAATGTTTAAAGTTGTTTAGCGATAAATTGTGCACCGCTGATTTTTGCGAAAATAAGAGCCGTTTTCCAAAAGCTTGGTTGCCTTTCTTAAATAAAAGTAAACATATTCGGGTACTGATTCAAGAAATAGCTTTTGTTTATAACACAATGCATCTGAATTAATAACACCAAAAGGCAGTATTTACGCAGTAAATAAAAATACTTGTCTACGCGACCAGCACTTACATATGTGCATGTTAACGTGACCTTTGCTCATCTCATTCATATTTCGGAAAAGTAAGATGAAATATAAAATACCAGTTTGCTGTGAGCGTCACCGATGAAGGAATGGCACAACGATCAATAACATAGAACTCACAGCTTAGCTATGACAGATATTATGTCTCAAATATTGATAGACAGTTCCTGACAATTATGGCGATCAGATCGTTATCCCTGTAATTTTGCAGGTACGTAATAAGGTGCAGTTGAGCGAGTGGTAAGACTTTCTAACAGACATAGCTCATACGGTATTCCATAGTATAGAACACCACATACATTCATTCTTCCTATGAGGATCAAAGAGAAAGAAGTAACTATAATGGAACACTTCTCAGAATATAGGCAATGAATGATAAAGGTATTTCATGTATCACTTACAGAAATGCTGTCGAATATTTTATGATGATACGGGACACAAAACGGTGGTTTTGCTGATGTGGCCTTAATTTTTTCACACACTTCCCTGAAACAAAATTGAAAAATGAAGTATCAGGTTTCACTTGACTATATTATCGACATATGCTGATATGTAACAAGGAAATCCACGCTGCTGAGATTCGATCATCGATGTTTCTGGTATGACCTTTTTTAAATTTCAGATTGGAACAGTTCAAAAAAAAATACGGAAGTAGGTAAAAAATGGCAACTGAGACAAATGCTTGCACTTTTCCGGAATTACTGACAGCCTTTGAGGTAGATTCCAGAAAAATTATCAGTCATATGTGTAGCTGCCACATAATTGGTCTTCACTCATATTACCATGAAAATAAGGCTACCGTCAAATGTGAGAGAAATGGCTTTTCTTCTGACGTTGACAGTTTGACATTACATGTATGGTCATGTTCTATCGGTATCGAATTGGAAACCAAGTTATTTTGACTGTCGCCTTTGGTGGGAAATCTTTAATGTATTTAAATATTCGCATGTATTGTAATCGTGAAAAATTTGGAAAATGAGATATTATGTTTTTTCTGTGACGGAAAAAAAGTTTGACATATTATCTCTGTTATCAGGGAACAAAATGTCACTTTTTATGAAATGCTTTTTTCCCCGGGAAAAAAATTAGTACTTTTTTCCCGGATGTTGTATAAACACATAAGCAAAGGTATATATTTAATTTTAGAATATTTTATTATACAATAAAGTTACATTTCCTTTATATCAAAAGTACAATTATTAATTACAATTAAACTATTCAGTACAACAGTCGAATTTTCTTGTGTTGAAATTATATGCTTTTCTGCCATCACAACTCTCGTTGATGTACTAGCTGCCAAATCCGGTGTTATTTCAGCACTACAACACGTTCTAAACACTTTGTTAGCTATTTCTGTCCTGTGTACTACCGATGCAGTCACATACCTTCTAGCGACCGTTGATGACTTCCAATCGTCATATTTCTTTAGTGTCGTCAAGTCTCCCCCAGATTCAACAAAAATGTAGCAGACGATCTTCGAAATGAATGACCTGTACATGAGTTAGCATTGTCAAGTTGAAGAGAATTAGCCACTGTTTCGGAAACCTGATTGATACATTTTCCCATAGAACAGGCGGTGATTCTTTGTTGCTGTTGGCCGAAGGGCTATGTACATTCGGTGAAATTTAATATATTTTTCAGTAACTACAAATCTCCTGTATATATCATTCTTTGTTTCCTCAAATTTCACAATTAATAACGTTCCCGAATCTTCAATATCATCTAATATTACCTGGCTGATTTCACAATTTTGACAAGCTCCTGCAATCCCAAATACAACAACCTAGGCCATTAAATAAACTTTATCGGGAGCATTATTTAAAAAATCACTAATTTGTGTACTCGTAAAAATCGCAGCTTTCTTGGGCTTGTAGCCTTTAACATTTTGTTTCAGAAATGTAATTAGTTTGAAATATTTTGAGATGCCTACATTATTATTGGATCGTAACATACTTTTAATCATTGAATAATTCGACCACACTGTTGATGGCTTCTGTTGTTGCGCCAATTCCGAAAAATAACCCAATAAAACCGTCTCCGACAAAGAAGTGCATATTTTTTTCATCTTCCATTCCATGAATCTTGAATACGCGGTTTCGTAAATTTTCTGCTTCTACTAATTCCGGTGGAGTCAAAGAAAACTCGGAATCAGACTTTTTTTACTTTATAGTATTAAATATAACATTTAAACAATCTAGTACTTTTTCCCTTGTATAATAAATAACTATTTTTCTGTCATATGAGAATGTACGAGGGTGGTCCCAGAAGTGCCCGGCCTGACCTAGAGATGGCGATAGTTGTTTGAAAAATATAATTGTATTAGAAAGTATGCAACCTATAAAGCATATGTGTCAACTTTGACGACGCGACGTTGTTTAGTATTTCTTTGGCAGCCATCAATACTGAACGTTTTCAGTGAATTTGTGAAAATGGAGAAAATTGGTCAACGTTATGTGGTACAATACGTTTATTTCAAAGGCCTCAGCCCAACCAATATAAAAGCTGAACTGGATTCTACTCTGGGCGAGTCTGCTCCTTCGTTTACAACAGTAAAATATTGGGTAGTGAGTTTAAACGAGGCCAAGACGAGCATCGCAGTGGTCGACCGAATGAGGCGACGACTCCAGAAATGGTGAAGAAAATTCACAAAGCGATACTGAATGATCGCCGACTGAAAGTGCGCGAGCTAGCAGACATAGTAGGCATTTCAAAAAGTGTGGTTCATCGCATATTATCTGAAAGTTTGGACATGAGAAAGCTATGTGCAAGATAGGTGCCGCGATTGCTCACAATCGAGCAAAAACAGTGTCGTGAAGATGTTTCAATTGAGTGTTTAGCGAAGTTTCACAGCAACAAAGCAGAATTTTTGCGTCGTTTCATAACCATAGATGAAACATGGGTTCTTCACTTCACACCCGAGGAAAAAGAACAATCAAAACAATGAACTCAAAAGGGACAACCGGCTCCAAAGAAGGCGAAGACCGTTTCATCTGCAGGCAAGGTTATAGCGCTGGTTTTTTGGGATGTGCGTGGGATAATTTTCATTGACTACGTTGAAAAGGTAAAACTATCAACGGCGAGTATTATGCGAACTTATTGCAGCGTTTGAGCGATGAAATCAAGCAAAAACGGCCGCATTTGGTTAAGAAGAAAGTGTTGTTTCATCAAGACAATGCACCAGCTCAGAAATCCGTTATTGCAATGGTCCAGATTAACGAATTAAAGTTTGAATTGCTACCTCATGCACCCTATTCACCAGATTTAGCCCCCTCGGATTATTTTCTGTTTCCAGACTTGAAAAAATGGCTCAGTGGTCAAAGATTTTCCAACGATGAAGAAGTGATGTCGGCAGTTAATGGCTACTTTGACGAGCAAGACAGTTCTTGTTATAAAAAGGGTATCGAACTTATTGAACATCACGAAAAAACCATGTCACTCATTCCCGTAGATCTCCCGGTCTGTCTCTGTGTCAACCTGACTGTCGGGTTGTACGCTATGTATATTAAAGTTCTTATTTTCCAAATTCAGAGCTCATTTTTGAAAATATTGAACTTATTTTTGTATTCGGTGGAATAAAGTCGTTGCTAGGCTCGATTAAGGCCCTTTATTGAATGTCAGATTGAAACACTTCTGAAAAAAATATGGAAGTATGTAAAAAAGGTAAACTTGAGTTGAAATTATTCATATTGTTGATCCAATGCACCAACAATCTTTAGAAATAGGCATAGGTACTATATATTTGGAAAATACGAACGCGTTTCATTCTAGGTATATTACCCCCTTAAAGAGTAAAATTTGACGGCTTCACATGTGTGAGCTGTGGAGAAGTGATCAACAAGCAACGTTCTTTTCATTAAAAGAAATTGGTCTCCTCTGTCTCTGACGCATCAACTAAGACATTTAATTTTCGATGTTGATAAATGAAACCGAGAAGAAAAAATTAAATTGCTGTTCAAACTAGGGCTATATGTTCTGAGAACACTTCGATCTGTCACCAACTTAACGCGATTGCGTATGTTCAAGAACTAATAAGCTTGTCAGACGTTATTGAAAAAGTATTTGAGTTCCCAAACATTCGCTCTAGATAATCAAGAGTTTATTTATATACACCAGGGACAGGTAATGTTTTCTTACGAACGGGGCAACAGAAAATGTATTGACCGATATCACTGCCATGTAATGATGAATCCAAATTGGCGTCATTATACGGATGGAGCTTTATTTGTTTTGATAAACACTTTGTCAATTATTTCGTAAACTATCAATATTATTCAAAAAAATAGAATCAATCAATTCCGTCATCAGTTCCCAAAGGAAGACCCTCTGAAAAAATAGTTCATATAATAGAGAAATTGAGTGGATCAAGTAGGTCAAATATACATAGTCGTGCCATAAGTTCTGTCCCATGATAATCTCATGATAAAAATGAAACAAGATAAGATATATTTATATGAAAGATATTATTTATTCGACAACATTTTTAGAATTCATAATCAAACAGTTTTATTCAAAATGTCCCCCCTTGGCCTTCACACACTGCTTCAATCTCGCGGGCCACTCATCTATCACTGCACGCACAGCTTCCGAAGGAATAGCTGCCGCTGATCGGATCAAATCCGCTTTCAGGGACTCGATATTACGGTGGGCTTTGGAGCAGGCCAACTGCTCTAGCAGGTCCCACAACTTGTAGTCTAAAGGATTGAGGTCCGGACTCCCTGAGGGCCAATCTTCCGCAGCAATGAACTCTGGCACATTGCTTTCCAGCCAGCGCTGCGTACTCTTAGCCTTGTGAGCGGGGGCGGAATCCTGCTGGTAGACCCAGTGTTGGTTGGCAAACAATGTACCACTTAAAGGCTTGACGATAGGATCCAGTATGTCGCTCTGATAGTTTGCCGCTTTTGTTTTCACGCCCTGTTTACAGAAATGGAGCTGAGTGACCCCTTCGTAGGACACCCCCCACCAAACCATGACTGACGCAGGGTGGTGGCCTCTCTCAACTCTCGGAATGATCTCCGAAGCTTCCTGTGAACTCCTTGCATACACTTTGTCATTTTGTCGGTTGAATTTTTCTTCTATGGTGAAGATTTTCTCATCCGTGAACAAAATCTTTCGGAATCCCCCAGCTGCGTACCTCTCCAAGAGCTTCTTGGATCTTGTCGCCCTGATGTGTCGCAAGGTGGCCGTAAGTCGCTGGCCCGTACGTCTCCGGTAAGCCCCTAGCCCTAGGTCTTGTTTAATGATGCGTGACATCGTCCGGACAGGAATCTTCATTTCCCTGGATAGGATCTTCTGCTTCCGGAGTGGATTCCTTTGAATCCTGGCTTTTACGGCTTTGATGGCTGCTGGAGTCCTTACTTGACGAGGTCTTCCGCTTCTTGGCCTGTCATCAACAGAGGACGTCTCATTGTACCGCTGAATGGTCCTAGACACAAATTTACGCGATATTTGAAGGCCGCGTAAGAGTTCAAAAATCTGACTAGCACTGTGATTACACTTATGTAAAGCTATCACTGCAATACGGTTCTCTGCCTTGCCCCACTCCATCGTTATGCTTCGAGAGATCAATACAAACTGAGGTATATGTAATTACCCGAAAAGCGCTTAATCAACTGACACCACAATGTAAACAATCGGACAAGTATTAACAGGTCTACACTTGTTTGAAAACGAGGGACAGAACTTATGGCATGACTACGTAGCCCACAGGATTAGCCCACAGCTGCCCACACGACGGGTGAGATGCGGCAGTAATGTTAGGACACTTATCGGACCCAGAGCAGAAGAAAGAAGGTGTATCGAAATACAATAGTCATTTCAAGTCTTTAGAGCAAATGTACGGAGAAATCTATGATGAGTGTAATTCCTAACAGGTAAATAGAATTGCCGAGGTTGGGAGCGTATTCATTTACTAACATCGAAAAATTTATATACACGCTCCCCAACTAACAATTGTCACTCCTATTAGAGTTGCAAGAATGATTACACAGCATTGTATACTGTAAGAACATTGGCAAAACCCTCTTAGAACAGCTATACAAGCGGAATGGGCACACCTAATAGGACACTTCAGTCATTTAAGAGGTTGTATAAGGGCTGCAGGTAACAGTGATACAACAAAAGTGTAAGCCTCTTGCAGCCGCTATAAGACATTTGCGTCAGTGCAAGATTCAGTTTTTGTCAACTATACAACTATTCTGTCACGTGATTCTACTTTATTGCAACCAAACTATTTCTTATGTATTGTATAGACGAAGTGAAGAATATATAACTAATATATTACAATCATCTTGTTTACTTACATATCGGCCATTGTGAATTTCATACACAGGTATATGATAAACTTCTACACTGTGCAAAGTAGTTACACAATTTCTACGGGCTTCGTATTTGATTCATATTTTGATAATGATCAAAAGTATGTCTAGATTTTTAAGATGGAAAACTGAACTTGTCTGCGTTGAATCTTCCACAAATCCTATATTTAGACACAATTACACTAATATGTATCACTTTATATCTGTAGTTTCTAACTGAAACATAATTATTTTATATTAAATAGAGGAATAAATGTTTGCCCAATATGGCGGGTGGTAGTGTATAATCATGGCATCGTCCATGTTGTCTTTAGTTTATTAGAATATTTTGGTGTTGCCTGCAGGTGTTATACAACAATTTGACAAATGTCTGAAATGAAATACCGACAGAGTCGAATGATTTACCCAGAATTTGTACCAGATCTATATCTTCTGTTTGAGCAGTTGATAAAACCTTTTGAACCAATATGCATGCGTTGTTTGTCTTAAAACATTGGTTATGGCATTTTAACAAACATATGACAGCAGAAAGTTAGGTTATGGTGAAGTTGTATACCAACATATTTAGCATATGTACAGCCTTTAACAGTTACTAACCAACAGTTGTATAAGTGCTTCCGTTGGGAGCAATTTGTTCGCTAAAGTAGTAAATTGCACAGCAAAATAACAAGGCTCGGGTTTGTTTTCTAAACGTTACAATGGGTGCCACAACACAACCATCTTGACTAACGTGCAAATATGCCGTATAAAATAGTTGTATATACAAACGTTTATGCAACAGTTAAAAATTTGCCCTATAAGGTGTTGGATAACTATGCTATAAGAATATCTTAAACACCTCATTTTAGAGCAAATACGTTGCAGAAAGCAAATTTGCATTCCACACAACATTAAGCCCGCATTTTGGTGTTCAGGCAACAACAATATAGAGCTTTTATGGCTGAACGATTCTTATACCAAAAGCTTATACCACTACTTTGCTAGTTGGGTCCTGTTTAAAATGCAAGGAGAGATCATTCCTCAACCGGTACTCTTCTCCACCCCCAAGGAACGCCTATATCACTACTTAGTCTTGAGCCATAAATTATTACTTACTAAACCGTCTTACTCGCGAAAAAAATATTCATTCTAGACCACCTAGAGATCAAATCGTCAGGATACCTCTGTATTCAACAACCCTTTTTCAACTCAGTTTCTCCTTGCCACCATATACACTTCTTTACCAAAACTGTATAAACCTTTACCAGCGTTTCGACTGAAAGTGAAATCAACATTACTTTAATGGCTTCATTACACAATCATGCTTACTAACCTTTTTTTTGGTGTACTTTGCATTGCACGATATACCAATTTTCGCTTTATTTTTTATTACTAAAAATTTAAATTTGTTGTCAATAATATTTCAATATTATCATCATCTGCTAGTGACTTTTATGGTTAAATAAAAGAGTAGCAAACGCTAAATTTCACCATTTAAGTCTCATCTTAACTGCATTACAATGTTGTTAATAATAATAATAATATTTATTTACTCTAAAATACAGGGAACATGAAACGAGTAAATAAATATAATATATCCATAGGAGGACAACGCATGTGCATGGATCATAAATATGTATGTTGAATTGCAAAAGATAAAAAAATACAGAGAAAAAAATATTGGTAAGAATGATAGAGCATTTATTGTGTAATATTTGAGATTACTCTATTAATGTGATTTCTCCCAATGGTGTTAATAAATTCTTGTATTCTTTTTAAACCTAATGTATTGCGTAATTGTTTCAAATTATTTGGTAAATGTTCGTACAATTTTGGAGCTAAATACAGGTGACATCGTTTCATTAAAGATTTGTTTGGCTTAGGAACATTTTTTGCGCGTAATTTATATCTGGTGATATGACAATATTTAATTATGTGGCGTTCACTAATAATTTTGTGATAATCAGTGATGGTATGTAAAAAGTAAAGTTGTTTAGTATCATATACTTGTGCATCATTATATAAGTCATTAGTTGGGTATAATTTTGATTTGCCAAACATTGATTTTAAAATTGTTCTTTGAAGCACATCTAAATCGTTAAGGTATGTGGTGCATCCAGCACCCCATACTACTATACCATATGTTATGTGCGGCTCAACTAAAGCTTGATATATTATTCTTAGATAATATTCAGTTAATATACCGGTTAGAAATTTTATTTTATATGCTAAGAATCTAATTTTCTTTAGTATGTAAGAAATATGTACATGCCATCTCAAGTGGGGATCTAGATAAATTTCTAGATATTTTGTATCATTAACTCTATTGATTTTTAGATTTTTATCATTTACCTTAAACCGATAGTGGTTATATTTTGACAGATGATTAGATAGTGATGAAAATGGTAAAAAATGAGTTTTAGTACAGTTAATTGTTAATTTTCGGTTATTAAACCACTGAATAATTTTGCAAAAGTCATTTTGGATAACATCTTTTAAGTCGTTCCAATCCCCTTTATAGAGTATAGCAGTGTCGTCCGCAAAACTGACTATTTTACCAGTACTATTAATTTTGAATATATCCTTTAAGTAAATATTGACTAACAGAGGACCCAAAATTGTACCTTGTGGTACACCAGATTTAACAAACATTCCTTTACTATATGAGTTTAATAATTTTACTGATTGCGGTCTATTTGATAAATAATTTTCCATTAAAGTATACATCTTTCCACGAAAACCTATTCTTTCTAAGATTTCCAAAAGGTGGTTAACTGTGTCAAACGCTTTTTGTAAATCCACAAATACGCATATCGATGGCACTTTTCCATCCATATTTTGGCTAATTTCATCTACTATACTTAATACCCCATCTGTTGAGATTTACCCGCTATAAAACCATATTGATTTGAATTTAAAGTTTTGAATTTATTAAGAAAATTAATCATTTTATTAAGGAGTAATTTCTCAAAAACTTGATATAAGTGAAATAGGCCGATAGTTAGTGACATCCGTATTATCATTAGCTTTATAACCGGTGATTTTTTAAGAGGTATAGGATTTGATTTTCAAAAAAAACACAAAAAATTTGAAAAAACGATTAAATCTTTATTTGAGTCGATAGAACGGTCGATATAATTTAATGTTTAAAGATTATTTCATGTAAATGTTGGCCGCGGCTCCGGTTTAGATGGCCCATGCGCAAGGTCCAATTTTGGCACACTCTCTCCAACATATCGGCCGGTATCTCACGAATAAATGCTTCAATATCGGCTTCCAGTGCGTCAATCGTTGCTGGTTTATCCCTGTAGACATTATCCTTAAAATGACCTCACAAGAAATAGTCCAACGGCGTTAAATCACACGATCTATGCGGCCAATTGACGGGCCCCAAACGTGAGATAAACTGTTCACCGAACTCGCCTCTCAATAGGGCCATTGTTTCGTGTGCGGTGTGGCATATGGCACCGTCTTGTTGAAACCACATGTCAGCCAAGTCCAGCTCTTCCATTTTGGGCAAAAAAAGTTTGTTATCATCGCACGGTAGCGTTCGCCATTCACAGTTACGTTCCGGCCATTGTCGTCTTTGAAGAAGTACGGCCCGATGATGCCACCGGCCCACAAACCACACCAAACAGTGATTTTTTCGGGATGCATTGGTAGCTCTTGCACTGCTTCTGGCTGGGCTTCACTCCAGATCCGGCAATTTTGCTTGTTAACGTACCCATTCAACCAGAAATGAGCTTCGTCGCTGAACACAATTTTTCGATAAAAATGTGGATCTTCCTCCAACTTTGCCAGCGCCCATTTACCAAATTGGAAACGTTGTGGGAGGTCGTGTGGCTTCAATTCTTGCACCAGCTGTATCTTATAAGGTTTTACACCCAAATCCAGTTGCTGCGAACGGCGGCGAATGGACATTTCACGGTCATCACTAACACTTGCGGATACAGCCGCAATATTTTCTTCAGTCCTCACTCTACGTCTGCGTGTTGGTGGTTTAATGTCCAATTATGTAAACTGGGTTCGAAATTTAGTCACAAACTTCCGAATAGCTCCCTCAGTACGTTGACCAAATTGCCCATAAATTGGAAGCAGTGCTCGATGCACTCTCTTAACCGAGCATGAATTTTGATAGTAAAATTCAATAATTTGCAAGCGTTGTTCGTTCGTAAGTCGATTCATGGTTAAATTATATACCAAACTAAACAAGTTTGACAATGACACAAGACACGATTCACGCGTCATCTGTCAAAAACAGTGTTGCCAAAAAGTTACTAGCAAAAAATCACCCATTAGATACGTATGATGGTTGCTGTCTTGAAAGCTGATGGAAATACTCCAGATTGAAAGGATTTGTTAATGATATAAGCAAGTGGTCCTGTTATCTGTTTGGCCAGTATCTTTAGATGTTCAGCTCTAATTTCGTCAACTCCAGGGCTTTTTTTATCTTTTAGAGTCATAATGGCATTGAAAACGTCCTGATAGACTACTTCAGTTAATACAAATGAATTATTCAGTCTTGTGGTCTTCATACTTTGATCATGAGTTTGCTTATAGATTCATGGAGCGTTACCTGTTTTGAGGTGAGAAGATAATGGATAATATAATTTCCTGGAAAGAAATTTTGCACTCCCTGTCGCCCTTCCTCATCGTACGACACTTTTAAATTTTGCTGCTTGGTATAATATAAATATTTTTATACGTTGAGCTTTGTTTTTTAATCATGAAACAGAAACGAGATATTAAAAGGCTGCGCGAGTTTATTGAGGATTTCAATATGATGTTTTTCTGTCAGGAGTAAACATAATTTTCCGGAAAACGGATCCGATGACCTCCCTTCACATATTTTACGCCATAAGTAGATATACGGGGGCCACTTTTAAAGTAAGAACCAGTTGTTTGTCGTGCCCGGGAATCCTGTCACGTGACGTCCGTTTATCCTGCGACACTCTGGGCCAGTCTCACTACGCCGTCATTACGTTTCACCACTTGGATGCGTGGTTATACTGTTTTTTTTTTGTCGCCACGTCACTCTGTAACCCCACCGACTGCAAAGTGCTCTCAGTAATTCTCGCGCTGCGGCAAGAACGCAGACGCAACTGGACAAAGTTCGTTGGGAATTACTGGGTCATCCACCGTACAGTCCTGACCTAGCACCGTCAGACTGTCATCTTTTCCCTAAAGTTAAGAAATTTCTTGGTGAAAAGTGTTGGAAAAATGATGAACAGTTACTAACCGGTTTAACGGTTAAGCGGCAGCGTTTTTGACCACGGAATTCAAAAGCTGTTGCCATGAATAAAAAAATGCAAATATAATGAAGACTATGTTAACAAATGGCGTCAAGTAAGTTGACTCTGTACTTCCACCGCTACGCCGCCATCAGTTTGTAAAGGCTTATGTTTGACATAAGTTAGCCCTTCTGAGAAACAGATAACAAAAAATTTAATGACCTTCCTCCTCTCCCTGAGAGAAATTGCATGTATCGTTGTGCGTGACTAACGATGTTGACATTCACCATGCACAGTGCACGCAGCCGAGCGCATAGCACCACTGCAGTGCGGCAGGATTGCCGACTGTGACGTATGATCACCGACGATGACGCTTGTCCATCCCGGAGACCACGTCGCACGTATCGACGCCCAACTGTAGGAGATATTTCAAGATTGAATGTACAGGGACATCTTTGATGAGTGAAATATGCCTAATTTCTGCGTAGAATTACTGAGGCAGGAGGCGTATAAATACACGATCGTAAAAAAATTGAGATATACCCTCCCACACCCCCTGCATCCTTCAACCCCCAATTTATAACTCCTATAATTTTTTCTTCGAAAAGGGTCAGGTTCGTCTGAAACGTTGAGAAAACGAAGTTTGAGTGATTTTTATTTATTTTGTTTTTGACCTTTTTCTCCGCCGCTACTGGGCAGATTTTCAAAAACTAAAAAGCTTTTGTGTTCTGGGCATAGTAGTATTGTTTAAAAATATGATTTAAATCGTAGCGGTACTTCTCACGTTACACTGGTGAACAAAATTAAAATAATTTTTTGTGACATGGTCAAAACAAGGTGGTTATTATGTAAAACGCACCCAAAAATATCCACCGCACCTAAATTTTCCGGAAAATCTAGATGAGAATCCGAAAAGCGAATTTTTTAGAGAAATGTTACATCAAATTCCTTTATAACCATTAATTAGTTCACTCACAATATCTTTATAATTGTCCGCCTTCACATTGCCTAAAAAATGGGCAGTAACTGATTTAAAAGCATTCCAAGCTCGTAATTCAGTTTCATTTAGAGCACTGTCAAATACATCATCCTCCATAATTTTCCGTATTTGTGGACCCACAAATATGCCGTCTTTAATTTTTGCCTCACTAAGTCTCGGAAGTGTTTGTTTTAAATGCAAAACCCTCTTCCATTTTGATCCATAGCTTTCACAAAATTTGTCACTCCCAACTTAATCTGCAAAGGTGGAAGCAGCACGGTTTTGGGATCAACTAGTGGTTCATGAGCAATGTTTTTGAGGCCTGGAATTAATACCTGAGGTAGTGCCCACTCCTTCTTATCATAATGACGATCTCACGCATGACTGTCCCATTCACAAAGAAAACAACAATATTTGGTATATCCCAGTTGCATCCCAAGAAGAAGGGCTACTACCTTTAAATCTGCACATACGGCCTATCCATATTCATTATAACGGGTATGCTCTAACAGAACTCGCATATTTTCACATGATCCCTTCATATGAACAGCGTGCGCTATAGGTACAGATGGATATTTATTACCGTTGTGTTCCAATACCGCTTTCAAACTAAGCTTAGAGAAATCAGTGAACAGGCGCCAATAATTTGGATCTTGTTTCTGTCCTGACGCGTCAAACAAGTTGTTGACATCGGAGCAATATATCAACTCCCTTTCTTGACGGAAACACTGTGTGTAAACTTGTTGCTGTTTTCGGTAAAAAGTAATGTTAACATCACCGTGGAGAAGATTCCATCCTTTTAATCTTGACGCTAAAAGTTCTCACTGGGAATTTGACAGATTTAATTCTCGAACTAAGTCAATAAGTTGGCCCTGTGTGATCAAATGCGGCGCTGTTGAACATCCTGGCAGGTCAAACGAAGGATCGGCAATTTTTACGCTTTCTGTACCATCACTTTCAAAATCGGTGGATTCGACTTATCCATCCAGAAACCAAGATTCTGGTAGAACTGGGACAGAAAGTTCATCACAATGCTTAACGGGTCGTAAAGTTGATGGTAAATTAAAATACGTAAGAGTATGTTTCGATTTTGGTCCAATACCTTTGTGCGGCAAAAATAGCAATCAGTAGTATGTTCTCACTGTTCTCTCCAAACCATTTTACGATTGTCGCCTCTAAACAACCAACCGGTTAACAACGTTACACCAGTCTCACAATATACGTATATATGAGGGACACTTAGTTTATCTTGGTCGCCAACTTTCATTCCAAAATAAAGTTCGTATGCTTTCAACACAAGAGGAGTGAAAGTACGTTTTTGGGATTTAAAAGTTAGCTCTCCGCACAAATAACAAAAACTGTTCGCACTATATACACAATTTCTAGGCATTGTCCATAAAGCTAGTCTTGATCACAATGAACTAAAAACAACACACTGTTTCAACAAAAAATAACAGTACTCAGAACATCTCATTTCTCTTTAACACAGAAAACGTAACTGACTCGGCTGCTATTAGTCTACTAATAAATGCAATATGCTCTCTAAACATAGAGCTCGCATATTATGAACAGGAATAGACAGGTCTTAACATTATATATGTGCGTCATCGCACAACCACCGAGAAATGCAGCAATATGAGATGTTACGTATTGTAATTCATAAAAGTAGATGTTACCGAATATGTATGGGCCTCAAAATAAATAAGATACACCCAAAAATTGTCATGTCACAAATCCTGTGATTATCAGTGTTATAGGTGGTTATAAGACTAGCGGACAGACTGACATACAGACGGACGAAAATGAACGAGATGGGTTTTAGTGATGTACATGGAATATAACATCCAAAAAACATATCTCATTTTTGAAAATTTTCAGCTTCAGACTACTTCCCCGCGAGTAGGTGCGGGAAGTAGAAATGTGCATATTTTAGTTTGTGATGCGATCTACGTTCATAAATAAAGTCTCTCTTCAGTACGAAACGGTTCTCACTGCAAAGAACCCTCGTATTTATACATAAGAAGAAGAGTAGTTCGTGTAAACACATTTCCGTCTTGTTTTGCTAAACGGTAAGGAACTTGAAATATTCAGAAAATGAGGAGAACGGGAATCCATGTGAAATGTTCAGTAGACAGTAAAGGGCATCCGCTATAAATTGGCCTATCTTTTTCGAATAGCCGTTTGGGAAAAAATTGTAATAATAAACTTCCAACGCAATATTTTTTATACATAGGGTATTTTAGAAAAGTGCTATCGGATAAAGTTGTATTTTTTCAAATAAGAGTTCCATGTATAATTTTAATTATGATCTACATCTAAACATGTATACGTGCTCACTGATTTTGACTCGAAAGTCACATTTTGATCAGTGGATTTCTGATTGATCTGATTTATGATAAAATCAGGCCCATAGGACACTAATGTTCACCTAAAACATAAAATTCACAACTGTACGGGCTTGATGATAAATTTCTTTTAGATCACCAAAGCAGCGGTGTCTCGGCATTTACGCTTCTGCTGGCGCGGCTGCTTGGGTATAAAAAAAGAGGCAATTTATCTAAAGTTTTCTCCATACCTGTAATGTGGATCCCTGGGGTGCGAAGGCGTCAACTTCAAGACAGATCGGAATCCCATCAAATCTGTTATGTTCCCCCAATCTTCCTGCAGAAACGGGTCCAGATAGTCTATAACGTGTTATTTTAATTAATATTTGTGGGCGGAAAGTTTTCACATAGCGATTTCATCAGTGGCGGACTGTATACACAGGATAGATTGCTGATCGTTTCAAGAATTCAATTATTTGTATATATTTTTTTTAATTTAGAACAGATTCACTTGATGTTTGAAACTCACAAAAAATTTGCTTTTTCATGTTTTGATAGTCGTGTTTGTAAACATCGAAGTTCTCCAGTTCAGCCAACAAATTCGAAGGCCAGAAGGACCCTTCATGCTTATATGATACAATTTGTCGCCAAAGTTACGTAGTTTTAATGCATACTATTGTGTAAATTTACCTACTATAAATACCTACCAAAGTGGAAAGTTTATTCAAGTGGCCATTCGTACTGAGAGTACCCACATAGAGAAAGGCAGAAATATACTAAGTGACATATAAATCCGAACACCCAGTTTAAATGGTTTTATTTTAATAAAATTTTGTATAAGTGCTTAATGAAGCATAATAAGTAAATGATAAAAATTTCAAAATGATTGCACTGCTTTAAAGCCCTTTGACCTTTAATAATGTGTGGATGCACCCTGATGTGCTACGCATTCTTCAACGCGCCTAGGCATGCTTATGATCAGGTGGTCAATGTCCCCCTGTGGTATCTCATTCCAGGCAACCACCAACTCCTCTCGAAGTGCTTCTAGAGTCTGAGGAGGACGTTGCAAATTGAGCAATCTCCTACCCATCATATCCCACACGTGCTCAATTGGGGATAAGTCGGGAGATCTTGGTGACCATGGTAACAATGTGACATCATTATGTTGAAAGAAGTCTATTGTGACTCTTGCAACATGTGGTCGGGCATTATCTTGTTGGAAAGTTGGATCTGCCAGGGTGTCAAGACAGGGTAAAAGATGGGGTTCTACTAGAACTTCGTGGATATAACGCTGCGCGTTCATGTTACCTCTGATGAAGATTAAAGGTGACCTGGAACCATAAGCTATAGCACCCCAAACCATAACTCCAACAGTGTGATGAACATGTCTTTCAACAAAAAACTGTGGATTCCTCCTTTCACCACGTCGCCTTCTAACCCTGGCACGACCATCGTGCATGCCTAAACAAAATCGAGACTCGTCACTAAAGACAATACTGTTCCATTCCTGATCCCAGAGTGACCGTTGTCTGCACCACTCAAGGCGATTACGTCGGTGTTCTCGAGTTAAAGGGAGGACCCAGTGTGGCCGGTATGAAAACAAGCCAAAACTTCTCATTTGTCGGTAAACACTTCGCATGCCAATAGGTCTTCCGTGTTCTGCAAACCTTTCATTCACAATGGACCTGGTAGTGGAGAAACGGTCCCTTAAGGCCAATAACCTTAGGCGGCGATCTTCACGATCTGTTGTTCTACGGCGGCGTCCAGTGCCCGTTGCTCTTTGCGTACGGCCTTCTTGAAGCCATGCCTGACAACACCTAACCACAGTGTCTACACCTCTTTGCACTCTAGCTGCAATTGCCCGAAAAGAAAGTCCAGCTTCCCGAAGTCCCACTATACGGCCCCTTTCAAACTCACTAAGTTGACGAAATCGTACAGGTCTCCGTACTCTAGGCATCGTAACCGATCGTAAAGGATGTCAAGAACCAAAATCCGCCAACGTTGATTCTTTACTGCGGCTGAAATATTCATTTTTAGAGCGTTAGTGAATTAAAAAAAAAGCAGTATAAAAACCGGAATGTCCAACTGACAAGGCTGAAAATTTTTTCACTTGTTATTTACAGTAAGATACATACATTCACCAACTTTTATTAAAATAAAGCCATTTAAACTGGGTGTTCGGATTTATATGTCACTTAGTATACTATATGTGCTTAGACGTGAGTCGTTCAGTTACTGTTGATAGACAGGACTAAATTGAACAATACAGGGTGTAAACGTTATGATAGTCATTATTTAAATGGGTGATAGAGGGGATTTGTTCCGGCGACTTCTGCATACATCTGTACACATCTGGCAACACCGCCCGAAGAACGAGACATTCACGCGCCGACCATCAGAGCGTGGCAATCAAGCAAATTCATTCAGACACAATTCATGTGGTTTATTGTTATATTCAGTCAATACAATAAACAATCATCAGTGTCAAAGTTCATTCATCAATTCCTATACACGGTTAAAAGAACCATAAAGTTTCATATAACACGGGGGTCAAAACGGCATTTTTTTAGAGAAAAGCGACTCAAGTAAAATAAGATCTGACAACGCCGCAATGCCAGAGTCAAATTACGACGGAACGCAGTGTAAATAAAGATGGAGTTTGTTATTTTTGGCTCTTAGGTATTATTTCATTATTTGATACTGTAATCGTAAAATGCAAACAATTAAAAAAACGGACTTACCACTAACTGTCTCAGCGCTTCACCTGGTGTGTGAAAGTTTATTGAACGTATTAAAAGAATCCACTAATAAATAGGGAACAAAATTTTGATACATATGGGGAATCCGGGAGACTTGCCCAGGTGGGAGACTTGCCCCTCCGTGATATATTTACTTTGAAATTGCGCACCATAACCTGAAACGAGAGAAAACTCTTCCCCCTCTAGTGCTTCTAGGCGTCTACGAAATCCTAGTTGACTTTTCTCAGTTTGTTTTGTATCTGACCGGAGGCATGTGGCTTTTTGCGTTTAAACCAAAAATTAATACTTTTACAAATTTCGTGATTTTGTGGTCAAATTAAAAGGTAAGTTTTAGATTCTTGTGTGGGTATATTAATTAGACATTGTAGATTTATGCACCATAAATGTTACACGTGCACTATTTATGATTTTTAAGAAAATTGAACCTAACCTGAAACAGAAAGGTGTGGGAGACTGGCCCATACCTCAGGAGGGAGACTTGCCCAGAGGGGCAACTCTCGCTTTCTGATGTAATTCTAAATTGGTGTTTGTTTTTAATTAATTTTAGTAAAAGTTGATGCATTTTTTTTATTACAGGTCTGTACAATGCCATTTAAGTACAAAATAAAAGACGATTCCACTCGCGAAAAACTTGATAAGGATGTTCTTAAAAATGCACTAGATGAACTAGGAATTCTTTGAAAAACTTCTGCAAAATATGATATTGATCGGAGGACTTTGAGACGCTACAAAAACAATGAAAATAAACTTGAAAAAATAGAAACTGAAGGCCAGTATAATACTCCACAAATATTCACCATACAAGAAGAGAAGCTTCTGGTTGAATATTTTTTAAATTGCAGCAAAATACACTATGGACTTACTCGAAAACAAAGAATGAAATTTGTTTTTGAGTTTGCAGTTTCGAATTCCAAAAAAATTCCAGAAAAATAGTATGGCAGGGAAGGATTGGTTTCGCGGTTTGTTATAAAGAAATCCCGAAATTAGTTTAAGAACTCCGGAGGCAACAAGCTTGTCACGATCTACAAGCTTCAGTCGGAAGAATGTACACGATTTTTTTCAAAACTTAAAGATTGTACGAGAAAAATTTAAGTTTGAACCACAAAATATTTATAACTGTGATGAAGTAGGATGTACTACACTTCAGGATTGTCCTAAGGTATTAGCCAGTAAAAAAGCTAAGCAGGTTGGTCAAGTTACTTCACCAGAGAGGGGCACTTTGGTGACAGTTTGTTTTGCAGTCAATGCAATTGGAAGCGTTATTCCACGCTTCTTTATATTCCCTCGTATCAAATATCGAGAAGACTTCGTTTCTGATGGCCCAGAAGGTTCATACTTTTTTAAAATTGTTTTTATTTGTTTTTTGCATTAAACTTATGTTTATTCTGATTTCAAAGATTTAGATTTAGTTTCGTACTTGAATAAGTAAAGTTTTTTATTTTATTTTTTGAGTGTTTTGAATACAAAAGTTATTATTTACATTTGTTTTTATTTAATAAGGGGGGTGGGCAACTCTCCTTCTGACTATGGGCAAATCTCCCGAATATGTGGGAGAGTTGCCCATGTTTTCAAAAAAATAAAAAACCTATATATTTTTTTTGACTTATTTTTTTAAGGTTTAAATGATAAAACAAGGTTCCTAAAAATATATGCTTCGAAGGCATCTAAAATTTATTGATTTATATAAATAGGAACAAATTTTATCACCAATAATAAATTGGGAGGGGCAAGTCTCCCGGACTTCCCCTACATTGTTTTTCTTTTTAAAGCCCACACTGCACTTTTTTTGTATTTAAAGAAGGTGTTCAAAATGTCGTCCTCCACTTTCCACACAAGCTTCATTACGACGAACCCAGTTTTTTCTTACTCTAGGTCCTCGAAGTTATCCATTTATTATTTCAGCCGCATTAAAATTTTTTTCGCGAACTTGTGCTTCAGTTATTATTGGACCAGCCTCATAAACCATCCCTTTAAATTTTACCCAATACCAGAAATCCATCGGATTGAGGTCAGGAGATCTTGTTGGCCATTTTCGAGGATCCAGCGATTTGGATAATGTTCATTCAAATACTGAATGACGCCTCTAAAAATGTGTGGTGGTGCCCCGTCATGAAGAAGCCACAAATTTTGTCTCCGTTATAATGGCAAGTTGTCTAAGATCTGTTCCAAAAGTTCTGGTAGGTTATTGGCTAGAAAGCTAAGGTATCGTTCTCTTGACAACTTTGGGGGTAACTCGAAAGGGCCAATTACCTGATCGTCGAGAATAACCGCCCAAATATTTATTTTAAAACGTTGATGTAAATGACCTTCACGAATGGTATGAGGATTTTCTTAGACCAACGTGTGAGTATTATGGAAAATTAATATCCCGTCACGCGTAAAAGTATATTCGTCCGTCGCTAGAATGTTTTTAAAAAAATCCGGATTTTCAATGTTTTTGTGCAAAAACCACTGACAGAATGTTAGTCTGCGAGGACAGTCTTCTAGTAACAAGGCCTGCACTCGTTGTACATGATAGGGATAAAGCAAATTTTCCCGTAGGATTCTATGGACTATGCTAAGCGATAGTTCTACGCTGCGGCCTAATTCCCGAGTGCTGATATCTGCATTGATTTCCACGATATTTAAAATTTGTTCCTCCTGCTCTACAGTAACCTGTCTTTCACGAGTGCGAATATTAGTGGGCTGAACACTTCCTGTATCTCGAATTCTTTGGTACACTTGCATATATGTCCTTCTGTCTGGGTGTACCCATTGGTGAAATCTGTCGTGATACATTTGAGCTGCAAGATTTGAATTCTGGCGAGCTTCACCGTAAACTAACAACGACGTACGCGAACAAAAACAAAAAAAACACGCCCGATGCCCAATAACTATCCACTGTTACCGTTTGCTATCGATTGAAGGTTCGATAAGAGTGATGACGATGCGCTGTTGTCATGTGTGTTTTAAATATTAAATTTAATGAAACTTCCTGACTAGAAATTTTGGCTTAACTTAGAAAAACTTAATGCCATTTATTTGTTAATCACCCAATCTAAAAACGTTTTAGATTAGGTTATAAAAATTAGTAAGATTGTGGTGATTGTGGTCGATATAAAAAGCACTTAAAGTTGAAAACTATAAAGCCATTTAGACAAAAATCTATTGACTTTTGGACCATGGGTCATATGAACTTTTTGACTTGTTTTGACTAACCCCCCCCCCCTATTACCCATTTCAATAATGACTACCATAACGTTTACACCCTGTATAAAGAAACAAAGGTAAACATTTATTTAAGTTACAGCATATGAACAATTGTGGCATACGGTCAAAAATATTAAAAATTATCTTCATCAAATGAAATTCTACTCGATTTGTCTAAATAGTTGTTGTGATCTGAGCATATTCTCGGCTAAAAGCAAATAGGAATCAATGAAAAGGCTTGGAGTGAAAAGTTAATATTCATGGTTTTTTTGGGGGCTTTTTGGGAGCTTCCTCAACAGACTCTCGTTGTATTAAAATGAGAAAACGTAAAATTACTATTTATAACGCAAAGTGAATGTCTCAAAGTTGATGCTTCGATTGGCCCTTTTCAGTATAAACACAAAAATTTTGGTTCTCCTCCAGTATTTTGCATTTTTCATTGTTACGTTGGGTATAAAATTTTGTTCACAAACAGATTGAGACTAAGTAGAGTACTCAAAGAGACAAGGGGTGAAATGAAATAAATCAAAAATATCTCACAACGATATGACTATAATATATTGGCACTTATGGATAAAAGGATCTGCTTCCATTTAGCCTAAATTGCTCTTATGAATCCACCGAAACTTTCATCATTTTCGGCAGTTGCTTGGAAGACTAGAACTGTATGGAAACCCAAGTGCTCTTATATGTTTTTGCAGAAAACTACAAATTAAACGCGAAGTCTCAACGCCTATCAATCTGATCGACCTGTAGTACAAACTTATATCCCGACTACTGACTACGTAATTTTGGATCAAAACAAGTCGCATGCTAGATCCTCCTATCTAGTCCGAATTCGCTGGTGTATTTTTATCTAGGTTGTCATGAGGTGGCTCTGTTGCTAACAGAACTCGGCACTGATGAAATATCCGTATAATGACGCCAATTTGGATTCATCATTACATGGCAGTGATATCAGTAAATACATTTTCTGTTGCACCGTTCGTAAGAAAACATTACCTGTCCCTGGTGTATATAAGTAAACTCTTGATTATCTAGAGCGAATGTTTGGGAACTCAAATACTTTTTCAATAACGTCTGACAAGCTTATTAGTTCTTGAACATACGTAACCGCGTTAAGGTGGTGACAGATCGAAGTTTTCTCAGAACATATTGCCCTAGTTTGAACAGCAATTTAATTTTTTCTTCTCGGTTTCATTTATCAACATCGAAAATTAAATGTCTTAGTTGATGCGTCAGAGACAGAGGAGACCAATTCCTTTTAATGAAAAGAACGTTGCTTGTTGATCACTTCTCCACATCTCACACATGTGAAGCCGTCCAATTTTACTCTTTAAGGGGGTAATATACCTAGAATGAAACGCGTTCGTATTTTCCAAATATACTAAGTGACATATAAATCCGAACACCCAGTTTAAATGGTTTTATTTTAATAAAATTTTGTATAGGTACTTAATGAAGCATAATAAGTAAATGATAAAAATTTCAAAATGCTGCTTTAAATCCCTTTGACCTTTAATAATGTGTGGATGCACCCTGATGTGCTACGTATTCTCCAACGCGCCTAGGCATGCTTCTGATCAGGTGGTCAATGTCCTCCTGTGGTATCTCATTCCAGGCAACCACCAACTCCTCTCGAAGTGCTTCTAGAGTCTGAGGAGGACGTTGCAAATTGAGCAATCTCCTACCCATCATATCCCACACGTGCTCAATTGGGGATAAGTCGGGAGATCTTGGTGGCCATGGTAACAATGTGACATCATTATGTTGAAAGGAGTCTATTGTGACTCTTGCAACATGTGGTCGGGCATTATCTTGTTGGAAAGTTGAATCTGCCAGGGTGTCAAGATAGGGTATAAGATGGGGTTCTAGAACTTCGTGGATATAACGCTGCGCGTTCATGTTACCTTCTAACCCTGGCACGACCATCGTGCATGCCTAAACAAAATCGAGACTCGTCACTAAAGACAATACTGTTCCATTCCTGATCCCAGAGTGACCGTTTCCTGCACCACTCAAGGCCATTACGTCGGTGTTCTCGAGTTAAAGGGAGGACCCAGTGTGGCCGGTATGAAAACAAGCCAAAACTTCTCATTCGTCGTGAAACACTTCGCATGCCAATAGGTCTTCCGTGTTCTGCAAACCATTCATTTGCAATGGACCTGGTAGTGGAGAAACGGTCCCTTAAGGCCAATAATCTTAGGCGGCGATCTTCACGGTCTGTTGTTCTACGGCGGCGTCCAGTGCCCCTTGCTCTTTGCGTACGGCCTTCTCGAAGCCGTGCCTAACCACAGTGTCTACACTTCTTTGCACTCTAACTGCAATTGCCCGAAAAGAAAGTCCAGCTTCCCGAAGTCCCACTATACGGCCCCTATCAAACTCACTAAGTTGACGAAATCGTACAGGTCTCCGTACTCTAGGCATCGTAACCGATCGTAAAGGATGTCAAGAACCAAAATCCGCCAACGTTGATTCTTTACTGCGGCTGAAATATTCATTTTTAGAGCGTTAGTGAATTAAAAAAAAGCAGTATAAAAACCGGAATGTCCAACTGATAAGGCTTTTCACTTGTTATTTACAGTAAAATCAATACGTTCACCAACTTTTATTAAAATAAAACCATTTAAACTGGGTGTTCGAATTTATATGTCACTTAGTATAGATTAGCAATTCCTGCTAATAAAGAGAAAGCGCCTATTTCAAAACCACTATTTGTGGTACGCTACTGCTTCGAGACACAAATACGTACATGGTGGTCAACTCAACTTAATCCGTCCCCTTATCTAAGAAACCATTGCAGTGGATAAACAAGAAAATGATTTTTTATTATGTTTTTTTCTGTGGAACAAGATATAATAAAATAATAGTATTGGAGGATGTTATTGTATATATACAGGGTGTAGAATAAGTAGTGGATCAACGGAAGTCATGTGATAGAGGGCCTCAAAACTTATCCATTAAGAACCCCTATATGTGTGGTCCGAAATCTTAAGATTCGGGAGATATTTAAAATTTTGAGAAATTTCGAAGAAAACGTGATAATGAACTTTCAATCGCAGTTACAGCTAAACCATTAGGTTTAAGGCTGTAATTTTTTTCTGAGATGAGCTAAATGGTTAGTTTCAGTAATGGTTATGTTACTTTTTAATAGAGCTTATTAAAAATTGTCGCAAAAAATCTTAAATTAATTTTTTTGTGAAAAATCTCTTCCGTCCCTCTACTTTGAAGAGCGGTAAAAGAAATTGAGGTTGTATTTCATTATTCATTTCATTGTAAAAGCTATTTCAATCCATGTAGAATAAGATCCAAAAATTTTAGCTTTCTACAATAAGTGCTTCACCTTAAAAATTCTGCATGTTTGACGCAGGTGGGTATCTATACATGTAAACAAGAAATTTCATTTTCGAGTTACAGTCCAAACGACTTGATGGATTTTGACATATGAGGTACTGTTAGATTCGTCCTAGCATTGCAAGTGATACTATGTGTATAAACATTTTGTAAAATCAAAATGGCGGATTTTTTACGCAAATGGCCAAATTAGCTAAATGAGCTTGGGCATTCAACTCAGAAATGCATTACTGTTACGGTGGTGGCCTAGGAAATGCTCGAGCAGCTGCTCGCATTTATCGGGAGTATGTGGTTAGAAGAGATGGACCACAACCGGCGATATATCCTGACTACCGCGTTTTACTACTCGTCCATAATACGTATATGGATGGCCGCATACTAGTTACTCATCGTCAGCTAGGAGCGCCGAGGATACGCCCAGAAGAAATAGAAGATAGGGGAGACCGGGGCTAGTTGTCACAATTTTCAGTAATTCTGTTTTTATTCGATCTGAAGCGTTATATGCACACATTTGGTGCTTAACTAATACGGTTTATCCTTTGGGAACCCTATGTAAGGCTGTAAAATAATTCACAATATTAAATTAAAATGTTTCAAAATACAGAAACAAATGTGACAACTTGACCCTTGCTGGGGCTGGATGCCACATTGCTTGGGGTTGGTTGTCACGTGTATTTTAGATCATTAATAAATTAAGATATCATACTTTTAAACATATTTATTATTACAAAAAATGCTTATTAAACACCAAATGTTTGAGAAAAAGATAAAAGAGTTTTTTTACAACTAGTCACTATCGCAGTTATGACATATAGTCAACGCCAAACAAAGTGGCGTGCACGTCATCAAGGTGGGTGTGTTGAAAAATTTACATTGTTGCCAAACTTTTTGTAAAATAATAAAATTTATTATTTACATATCTAGGTTTATAAGCAATATTAACCTCAAATGAGAACAAAAATAATAGTATAATAAAATTATAGATCTGTACTTGCATAATCATTAAGTATGACAATTATTGATCAGATGACACTATGAAACTACCATATTTAATTGATAGCTTAAAGGTACTGAATAAAAATCCAAATGGGGTCCTCCAAATTTTATGCATGGTATTTATTTTACAGAATTCATACAGAAAAATGCATTCTAAAATTAGGTAAGCTACTGGTGTAAGCTTTTTCTGTACAATAAAGTTAGTCGGAGTTTCTTTCTTCAGCGCTGTCTGAATCTGAATCTTCATCACTCTCAAAGTTGATTATTAAAGGTTCGATGTCTGGTCGATCAAAAATTCGTTCTCTTTCATACCATTTAAAAATTTCTTGCTCAGTATGTCGAACACTATTTTTCCACATGTCTGGGGTAACCGTTTGTAGAGCCTCGTTCCACATATCCAAACAGTCTTTTTCACTGTTACCATCTCTACCAATATGTCTGTTATAGTAACCTTTTGCTATGCCCCAAATTAACTCAATAGGGTTAAATATACAATGGTAAGGAGGCAGACGAAGAACTTTGTGCCCATGTTGTTCCGCCAATTCATCAATCACGTATATTTTAGGTGGTTTGTTTCTAAGAAAGCAGTTATTTTAAGAATAGGAATAAACAAAAGAAATATAAACTGTCGACCAAAATATATATAATTAAGAAGCATTATGTACCGAGCAACAATACTCAATAGCTCTGTTTTAAACATTGTGTTTAAAAATGGTATGTTTTGATTTGTCAACCAGTCTTGGATATTTTTTTTTGTCCATGCATTGTCGGGCACTTTGTTCAATATCATGCTGTGATAAGGGGCGTTATCCAGTATAATCATAGATGGACTCTCCAATTTTTCTAATAACTGATGTTGAAACCATTTCAAAAAATTGTCCTGGTTCATCTCTCCATGGTAATCGCTCAATTTTGTTTTCGAAGAAAATATCGCTTCACTACCCTCAATAAACCCATTTTCATTTCCAGCATGTAATATAATGTATCTAAAATATATTAGTTTTAAATTTTATAGTGCAAATTGTGTAAAAGTACATACCTTTTACCATCTGTTTTAATAGCTTTCACGCTTTTTTGGTTTCCATTTTGCCAAGAGCGACCTATGGTCCCATTTTGAAATATCCAAGTTTCATCGAGGAAGACAAACTGGTATAAGGCCTCAACCTTGGCTTGATTGTATTGCCTTAGAAATTCCACCCTTTTCAAAGCTATACTTGGTAGTTCCATGAGCCCTCGTCGCGGATTGTCCTTAAGCCACTTAAATCCAAGATCTCTAAGCAACCGCCTTAAAGACGTGGCACTACCATCAAATAATACCCTATCTCTTAATCGAGACCATAAAGTTTGTATCGTAACTTGTTCTTCTGAAACCATGTGTAATATGACATTATAATTTAGTTAACAAATTAATGCAAATTTCTGATAAGTTATTATAATAAGATCTTACTTTTGTGATACATATTATAGATCACTTCTCGAATGGCACTTGTATCCAATGTCGCTGTGTTGGTTACACGTTTAATATAACTCCGCTTTTTCTTGGGCGATTCTAAATTTGCATCACTTTTCACACCCTCGGAAATACGACTAACTGTCCTTAAACTAATTTTTAAAGCAGCAGCAACACGCTACAAAAAATGAAATAAAATTTCACTATTATTAATATACATTACGTATAATTATTAGTAACCTACCTCTTGAACAGCATTTAAAGGCAACAAAGGCCCGTTGTTGTCCCTTTCTTGCTCAAAGTAGTGCATTAACGAGGCCACGAGTTCCTTACACCGACTATTTAACTGTTTGGGCATCTTTATATACCAAAATTGCCTTTATCTACTCGTAAAATGAATAATTTTGTTTTGAAACAAACAGTTGTTGATTTACAGTATGCGGGGCCAAAGGATTTATAAAGATTTGAAATGCCACAAATTGATTCAGTGTCAAAATTAATACAAATGTCAGTTCCCAGTTTAAATAAGTTTCAAGGTGACAATGTGTCAACGCTGCGAAATCGGTTTAGTGCGTTTACATGTCGATAAGTGATTGGAGCGTTTGCAAAACATTTTATTTCGCATAATGCGTCTAAATTTATCAGAAAGCAACTTATGTGATATTTTAATAACAATGTTTATATGACTATTAACCATAATAAGAGAGTAATGACCATTTTACAATTTATATATCACATTAATATGAAACTGCAATAGAGCAATTGTTTGTGATAGAAACCTAGGCATTAGGTCGGGGAATTTTTATCGTGATGACGTGCACGCCACTTTGTTTGGCGTTGACTATATGTAAAGTTCGCGTCCATCAGTGCACGCATCATGAGACCAACCATTACACGATGAGCATTTCACCCATTCTTCATTTGGCGCGCTGTTAGAAAATGGTTCAAGACAAATCAAGCAAAAACAATCTTCTCCATCAGTTTCACTATCTGAACAGTAGTTGCGTTTTTCAATTTTTTTAGATTTCTTAATTTTTTTCTGAATCAAAAACGTCTCTTTTCACTGTTTCCCTGTTCTTCTTTTCCTTGTTCCAGCATTTATTTTTCTCTTTGTCCTAATTCGTCTTTTACTGGAGTGTCAGTGAGTATTGCATTTCCTCGTTTACGACGGGAAGCTCGATTCATTTTTCTTGCCGATGCCTTTGGTTAAGGTCTTAAACTTTCTGGAAGTACTATATTTCCCGTATGCAGCCTTACTAAACTACTGCAGCAGGGATCATCAAAACTAGTTTGATTAGCTGTTTTGCTCTCTCGTATATTATCCATTGCTTCCTGCGTATTAATATTTATCAGACTTTCAGTTTCATCTTCGTTCAAGCTGGTTGGATTTGGCCCAACTTCCTTTTCGTTTAGGGTTTCCGGGTTTGATCCAGTTATTGCTTCGTTCAAACTGCCCGGATCTGGCCTATCAGTGACAGAGCTCGCAAGAAACTCATCTTCCGTGAAAATATTTCTGTTGTAAGGAAACACACCCGACACCCGAAATCCAGACTGTATATTTTTGGGAGTAAATGCGAGGGGGATGCAATAGAGACCACTGAAGGTATGTCGTATATAGTCATGGTCTTACCGGGATTATTTAAAACCCAAGCATGGCAGGAACTATTTACATATGTCTTAAAAGGGTCGAAAACCGCGCGGTCAAGAGGTTGAAGTTTATGTGAACAGTGAGAGTAAAAAGAAAGCATGACAATACCATTTGCTTTGGCAAAATTCAGTCCTTCTATACTCAGATGTGATCCATCGTTATCTAGTAAAAGCAGGCATGGTCTTTCCACAGTACTTTTCACATGAAGGTGAAAAAATCTAAGAAACTCCAAGAAATGTGACTCTTTCATCCAACCTGATGGGTTTGCAGAACCTGGTGAGCCAGGAAGAGCCGAATTTAAAAAATTTGATTTGAAATGTACCCGTGGAAAAATGAAAAAAGGAGGTATGGAATTTCCAATAGCTGATACTGCACTTGCTAAAGCAACAAGAGTTTCTCTTTCTGATGAAACTATCGAACCAACATGTTTGAATCCTCTTGTGGCAGCAACGCGGTTGGGTCTTTGGACAGTTGTAATCCCAGTTTCGTCCATGTTCCAGATTTCGTGAGGCTCAAATTTATATTTTTCCATAACTAAAGATAGATTATCAAAAAATTCGTTGACGTTCGTTTTATTGAAACTACTGGCTCTTGCTAAACTAGTTACTTCCGGTTTGCGAATAGAATAGACAGACGTTTTAGAAACGCACTAAACCAGTCAGGACCGGCTATTTTATGGAGCTTCCAATTTTCCTTCATTTTCAAGGAATTAGCATTAGCAAATTCATATGCCAGTCCACGTACTTCCTTGGGTGATAATCCAAAATAAATATCAGATGCTTTGAGTACATATTCCAATAGATGATTTTCAATTTCAGGCTCAAATACTACATGATTTTTTATGTAGCCAACTGAAATTGACGGCGCAAGAACTCGATCATCAAGTAATTCAGACTCTGGAATTTTCTTACAGTATCTTGCTAAAGTACGGTAATTTACATTGAAGTCTGCTACCGCTTTTCTTATTGAGGATCCTAATCTCATTAATCTAGCAGCTCTTAAAAGTACATCAGGCGGCGCTTTGCCATTCTCAGTCTTCCTTTTGAAATTTCGATCCATGCTTATGTAACCTGAAAATATTAAAAAATTTACATTATATACATATACCTTCGTAGAATGACGTGCAAAGCTAATCGTCTAGTGTGTGGGCTGGTTGTCCCATGTGACAAGAGGCCCCCGCTAATTTGAGACAACCTGCCCCACTAGATAATTAATTTTTAAGGTTAGATAGCGTCACTAAATTAACAAATTGAAAGTCAATACTTACGTTAAGTCGTATTTGGATTATTGAAGAGCAAAATAAATTCAACAGCTCTTTTTATTATCAAATGTACTCTTGCAAACACAAATTATGTGGCAAACGAAAAGTTTACTCAGGCGATTTGTTTATTTTTGTGTGTGCGACCTTAATCTACTAGCGACAACTTTCGTACTGAATACAAGTGTTCTGCGCGGACGCAGAAACGATGTGTGACAACCAGCCCCGGTCTCCCCTATAATAGAAGCAGCCGATAGAGGTCCCTCTATAAGCACCAGAACCATTGCCCGAAGCAGAAACATATCCCATTCTTCAGTGCACACAATACTACGCTCGGAGAACATGCATCCTTACCATATACAAAAAGTACAAGAATTTCTTCCAAGCGACTATGCACAACGGTTTGAATTTTGTGAGAATATGCTGAAAAGGTGCGAAGAGGATGAAACTTTTTTTCGACAGCATCTTATGGATAGATGAATTCAACTTTAACCGAAATTGAATATTCAACATGCACAATTTCCATCCACGGAGCGTGGAAAATCTACCCGCTATTCGCCGATACAGCTTTCAACGTCCGTTCGGCGTCAATTTATGGGCCGGAGTGCTCAACAAAAAGTTAATTGGACCATATAAATTGCCCGCCAGGTTGAATGGTCAGTCATATCTTGCTTTTCTACAAAGCAGTTTGCATGAGCTGGTAGAGGATGAACCTTTGGACGTTCGAAGACCCATGTATTTTCAATGCGATGGTGCCCCATGCCGGGATGTACGACATTAGTTAGACAGTGCCTTTCCTGGGCATAGGATTTAAATCCTCTAGATTTTTTTTTACCTAGTTTTTTTTTACAAACTAATGTCAAGCAACTGCTCCAGAAAATTGATGAAGTAAAAATAAAAATGATTTTAAAGACTAAAGGACAATTTTATTAGGTGTTTCGAACATGTTCTTTAAGAGGGATTCCAGATAACGCGCGTACGACGCACGTACGCCTGGTGCTCGCTTTGAAAATACACAGAAATGATACTAGCGGTTCACATGGCCGCGCGTATGAGAAATCGTACGCGTGGCAGTGTTGAGGTTCTTGACTCTCAAAACGTTTATTTTTAGAAATGTCCTACTTTTTCATGACAGATCATTGCATGAATAAAAAGGCTGATGTCAAGCAGCTCAGTGTCATTTATTCCTACCTGTTGAATTGCGAAAAGCTAGAACGTCTACATATCCAAATATCTTCACAAAATTAGAATATTTTTTCTCACTCACATTTTTAATATAAACTCACAAAACCCATCTTTTCAAGGTTGTATCAATATCACACATTCTTACACACATATGAGCTACACAAAAAAATTTTCCAAGACAAGTTAATTCAGCATTTTAGTAATTTTGGGTGGAGGTTTACCGAGCGTCCCTCGTATACTTCATCCCCAAAACTGGACAGAAAGGTCTACATTTCCACGGTCCGTCGCGTCAATCACTTGTCATCTGTCGACGCTTTATCTTTCAGTGCCGTCCCCCTCTCCAAGTGTTGCGAGTACAGAAGGTTAGAATCTGCATTCCGATTGTTTCAACAAAATGTCGTCTCACATGTAACATTTTTAACTTGTTCGGGTGGATTGATATTTTTCACATTTAACGAAGGTATCTGTCGTTTTACAACAAACCCAATGTCCCCGTCCTTTTGTTTTTATACTGATTACAATTTCGATCTTCTCTACGTTCGTTCTGAAACACCTTGTGGCTGCAACCTCACCGACGAGTAAGTTGTCTGACAATTTAAATCTGTCCTGTTTTCTTTGCTAGCATCACAATTGTGTTTTCAGAATCCTGATGAAGGCTTCATAGAGAATGCCGAAAGCTTGATTTTATTGTCAAAAGAGTCAACTTAAGCCTAAGAGTTTTCCCAATTTTCCCAATTAACAATTAATTGTATATATTTATAACTTTGAGGTTGGGTCATTAATTTTCAGATAATGATTGTAGAAGGAAGATAAACCAAAATATGTGTGTAAAAATAAAAAAAAATAAAAAAAAGTTTTACCTTGTTTTATAAAGTATCCCCCGACAAGTATTTCAGTGCGGACCTGTATTTGATAGTGAGGTCTTGAAGCACGGCATGCCCTCCCCTGTGAAGTCTTAAGTCACCTGATTCACGAGTCCGTTGTACTACATTAAGAAAGGCACGAGGGGTTGGTTGCACTCGATTGGGAAACCGATCCGCATAAACATGTGCCATTTCTTATTTCGTTTGAACCACGCAGCAAACCCCACTATTCACTCACGCGTTACCGACTGACACATTGACTGAATAAAAACATCGTGATCAGCGTTTCAAATTCTTTCGTTTTTTTGTTTCCGATGCGATGAACCGATAAGGCGGATTATATACGTTGTTGCCAAACACGAGCACATAATATTATTATTGAGACAGGGCGGTACTCAAACTTCTAAAGGGCTATAACTTTGTTACTTTAATTTTACCACAAAAATGTTAAAGGAAAAAAACATTTCTTTTGATCAGATCTACTCACTGTTAAAATAAATGACTCTGTATATATATATATACTTTAGCCGCCTCACCTTTCTTCGAACAACAACCACAAAAAATGATACCGAGAGCAGTTTTGAAGACGGTGTTGATGCCCCTATTAAACCTCCGGATACCCAGCAATGCTCCATCCATCTGACGAATAATTCGCCAACATAATAGAGAAAAGCTTAACTAATAAACCTGCAGTAGCAGAAGATGAAGATAAACTTTTTTGTTTATCTCCGTATAGTGAGATAAAAAAGTGCCCGCAATCATGAGACTAAAATTAAAAATTGATAACTATAACCTCATCTTAGGAAGACAGCAAGCACCCCCGCAGATGTCGAATGCTGCTTATCGTGCAGAGCCGTCAACATCAAAGAGTTATTCTCATGAAGCACTTGGACAACAATATAGTATGCCCCAGTCGGAGTATCAGCTAAATAGTTACTCAAATACTCCGTGTGATACTCGATCATATACATCAAACCATCAAACCTGTACTAGCAATGTACAAATACAAACAGTGAGATCAGTACCAACTCCATCGCCGTCTGCTTCAACTAATGTTAGTAAAAATTCTCAGGAGTCATCAGAACTGGACTTGTTCACAAATACTGACACATACCAACTAAACTGACGTTTTGACGTTTTGTTTTCTTGACGAAGGAATGTGTTTAGTTTAAATTAGCAATGTATTTTCATTTTGGTTTATTGAATATTATCTTGTTTGTATTTCGAATATGACAATAAAACATTTTTCCTGACTTACCTTAGTGTTACAATGAGTTTTTCTTCTGGTGAAATGCTATACCTTACTGCATTTCCATCTGCTGCAATATAATCCTTAATGATATGCGTAAGTGATCAAACGATTTTATTGACATCCTGAAGTAGTTGAAAAATTTAGGTTCATGTGTACGGAGGCTGCGATACAGTGTAAGGTATAAACTTGTAGAAAGTCTGTTCCTTAAAATTGGGTGAACCCAGTATGCCCTTTCCCTCCTACGTCGTTTCATTCTTCTATATGTTAACCAAACACAAACAGCTTGCCTCACATCCATTCTGACTAAACACAATAAACTGATACTCGATTACCTATTCTCACTCTATATAAACGCTGTACGAAGTCGTACGCAACAAACGTACGCGACGTCGACGCGCGTCGTACGCGCGTCATCTGAACTTGGCCTAAGAGTTATTTAAATTGAATTATCTACCACATTTGTCGGTAAATAGCCATAAAGAGTGGCTAAAAACTGTTCTGTACTTGTAGGTGGTAAGGATTCTATTGCTTTTCTTACATTTAACGCATCACAACAACGAATGTGACATGCTACACTCACCGTAGCAAGCTGAAATTTTCAGGGCTAATTCTACATGGATTGAAATAGTGTTTTGTGTTTATTTCTAATAAGTTCTGTTAAAAGGTTACATAACCATTCCATAACCAAAAAATCACAGCCCTAAACCTAATGGTTTAGTTGGAATTGCGATTGAAAGTTCATTATGCCCGAAATTTCACAAAATTGCAAATATCCTCTGAACTATAAAGATCCGGACCACACATATAGGGGTTCATTCTATAGGTTTTGAGGCCTTCTATCACCTGACTTTAGTTGATCCACTACTAACTTTACACCCTGTATATAGGGAGGTATACTCAACTTTGTTAGAGGGGTGGAGCTTGTGGCTTAAGAAATGTAATGTTGCATAAGGGCTCCTCGTGGCGGCCGGTATGCCTCTGATTTATTTTTTCATTCATTAAACAAAAGCAAAATGTAATACTCATGAGTTGATATGACGGGATAGATCAACTGATGTCGGCCACCTTGTACATTCAAAGTAGGTTAATGTATCAAGCTAAATAAATTCTTACCTCTCCTGATGAGATTGATCCTGCGGTTGGGGTCGTAGATCTCGTCGTCCACGGAGATGACGACATAATCGCCTGTCTCGAGCAGCCTGCGCCGCTGCAGGCATTTTATGAAGTCGATCAGGGCGATGTGCTCGCCCACGAATACGTATACTAATAACAAAATCAACACAAGATGGTTTTACTTAAAATTAAACGCTCCACGCGTTGATTAAGATTCACTTATAAAACTATGATCAGGGTCTTTGCACTTAGCTAAGGGCTTAGGCAACATTTTACACGCGTCGCGAATAAGATTTTATAGGGCGAGAGCCCATTGCAGAAACACGGGCGAATTGAATAGCCCGTTGAAATGTACTTTAGTACTTTTGGAAGCTATTCAGAAAACCACCATGTCACCACCTTGGCACATTCTTGTAACATTTTTCCTGACATATACTGTCCCCAACAATTTCAATTACGCCACGACAATATACTGAGAAAGCGTTGCTAAATAAACAATCCTTCTGGAAAATTATCATTACCCATAATACATTTTTTTATCTGTTCAAGTATCTAAGTTTTCTGGAACCAGATTAATTGAAAGTAACTCAGTTTATGTAGAAAAGGTATTTTTAAAACAATTAATCATTTTACTAAAAACAATTAAACTGTTTATTTGAATCGCGGACTCGCTCCTTCATCGTGAATGATCCAGAGTATACGAAACGGGCAGTGCTGGTGATCCGCTTGGAACTCCTCAGTTTCATTTGTGATTTTCGCGAGGAGCTTCATATTTGAAGGTTGTAGTTGTTGGTGTAGTAGCTGTGAAGTGAATCAATTATGGTGATCAACTGAAATATTCGAGCATGAGGCGCTTAGCGACCAATAATCATGAATATTTCTCGCTCTCAGTGAAACGCTCTGTAGGGCAGTGACTGCTGTCGTGACGTACAAGAAGAACTTTGAAATGTTATTTATGCAGCCGTGTTGAGGTCAAGAAAGGCGTTTATACCAAATATACTCCTAACATAATCTTGATGTATTTTCCTAGCTTATTTATACAGGGTGGCGCATCGAAAACTAAACAGACGCATTTACTGGCAGCTCAGTTTTTTTTTGGAAAAACGCTCCGATCCGTCGATTTTGTTTTCAAGGGGGACACAAGTTTGGCAAAAATCACGTTAACACGTGCAGCCCCCTGATCAGGGGTGAAACCAACCCTAAAATCCTAATGGAAAGGGGGGTCCAGTGATTCCTTATTTTAAAGGTCTTTGAATTCCCTTTATAATGATGTAAAATACATGAGCTTCAGTTCAGTAGTTTTGAAGATTGATTGATTTAAAATAAGGTCGACCCCCCTTTCCATTTAAAGTTTTGGGGGTGGTGTCACCCCCGCTTGGGGGACTGCACGTGCTAACGTGATTTTTTGCCAAACTTGTATCCCCCTCGAAAACAAAATCGACGGGTCTGAGCGTTTTTCCAAACAAAAACTGAGCTGCCAGTAAATGCGTCTGTTTCGTTTTCGATGCGCCACCCTGTATATGTATGCGGGTGAGTGTAGTAATAAATCTTAGAAATAAAAGAACTCATGATCGAGTGGCCCTATTCAGTTTCAGATATCCCTTTCCCTAGTTTCTGAACTTAAAACGAGGGATTGCTTCTAGTGGATAGTGATATAACCCGTTTTTGAACAATCAGACAAATAATCGAAAATTTTAATTGTAAAATCAGGAAGTCTTTATTCCGATTCTAAAACATCAACTATCAACATCAAGTATTCCAAATTTTTGGATCTCTCAGATTTATCAAAGCACCGATATTATTTTAAATTCCAATTATCATTTTAAATCTGAAAACTAGGCACGTACTTTACTTAAACTAATTAAAGAGATTTAATAGATGTAATTAAATTACTTTACTTGGATCAGGTAAACTCATTTTAAAATTCACCAATTGTTTCATATATTCAGACAAACTGTTTTAGAAATTAGACTTTAATTGAATTAATTAAACCTGTTAGATGTCTTGTAGTTAATTAAACGTTTTAATTGGACTGATTAAAATTTTAATTGATTTGATTTTTTTTCTCAGTGCATAGAAACAACTCCCTCGATCGCGCTAGTATTGATCAGGTTACTAAGACAATGTAGGAGCGCAGGGATTAGATAAATATGATTTGAATATGGTGTCATATGTTTTTTTCTATTCGCCCCATCTGGCAACCCTGTACGCGACCTGTTATCACCTAGAGGTGTAACTGCGGCGTAAGCAAAAATTTCCGATGCCTGTTAAGCAACCTAAGGGTTAACTTAGCCCTTTGCGATAAAGAACTTAGCTGATAGCTGAGAAACATATCCACCGAAAGAAAAGCTGGGCTCGAAGAGATGTTTTATTTTTGTTTCCTTATTTGAGCCCTTTAGATCAGCGAATATTCTAAACCCAAACTCATCCCCAAGTCACAGTCTTGATACTATTAGCTAACTTCATGACAAATAGCAGCTTACTCATTCTTCTCTGGATTCAATAATAGTACATTACACACGTTGGTGGAGAAGTACCTGTGCCATTAATGGCCGAGGACTTTTATATCCTGAGACATACAGTGCTAAAGGATTTAATGTGCGAGGAAAATAATAGCCTTCTCCGTCGAGGTACGTATGTAACTTTTTCCACTACTTTCGATGACAAATTATCAGATTTAATTTGATTATACTTTGAAATATAGCACATCTGAGAATTTTTTAAGCGTCCGGCAACACTGTCCGAATAAAACACACGAAATATCTGGATCACAGGATGTTGCACGTCATTCGATTCCCACTCCGTTTCAAATACTCCAATTTATCAAGTAGCATGGGACTTACAAGCTGTTAAAATAGTGAGTTAAATAAATACAACCAACAACAATGATTTCAGGCATAACATTGAGTCTGTAGTAATCAATATTCATTAGATGTATGCAAAGGATTTAAAAGCAGTGGCAATTCTGTGCCCAGCAAATCACTGAAGCTTTATATGAATTATTTTTTTATTATTGTTTACATCATTATCATGGGAGAGAAATGTAACATCTCCTTAGTGGAATGTGGAAATAATGGCGATTACTCAAGTTAGTAGTAAAAAAATAGTGTTTTCTGGTAGTGTATCAATCAGTGTTGCCGAACCGAACAGGACGAAATCGGTAGACAGTGTCCTTGAGATTCAAGGACAAAATCGGTACCAGCAAAAAATAAGGTAAGTCACAAGATCAGCGAGGGGAAAGCGACTTTGCGTCACGTAGCTGCCTCTATGAAAAAAAATATATATTTGAATTGCATACACAACCCAGGTTTTTTGAGTACATCTACCAGTGAGAAAATATTAAGTTTTGTATCGCTTCTTGTACAATGAGCATGCTGGCCGCTCTTCAAACTCCTTTGCAAACATCACTGAAACTCCTTTTGCCATTCTTGCTTATAAGGTTCTGAAAATATTTCTGTTTTGTCCCTGAACTTGAAGCATCATCACCTGACATTTTAATTTAAAACCAAATTAAATAAAGACGAGCTTCGGTTTCCTTATTGTTTGTTCGATGATATAGTATTGGTAGTAATCTACCAGTCTGTACCTGACAAAAACCAATATAGGAAAAACAGGGATGTGCGTACATAATCTTATGAGTGGTATGGGGCGTAAAACTGCAAGAATTAATTTGTTTAGCTTTATTTTTGGTTCCAGCTCTTTTTAGAAAAAGAAACTGGTAATATCTAAATTATTTAAAAAAATTATGTCTTTTCTGTAGTTCAGTCTCCTCCATATCAGATGGGCCTCAAGGCAATCTAATTGCCCTTTCTGGCTTTACATGAATGGCCTCCTTTGTGCAGGATTTAGATACGAATTAATCTGATTGAGTTCTACGCAATATTTGATAGACGCTCATGAAAATTCATGATTCTGCTCTGTTATTTATCAACTGCTCTATATGCAAATTTAGTAAACAAATATCCAGAGCGGGATGTAGCCAACTTAAAAGTGTTTACGAAAAAATGCAGTGTAATTTGTAAAACAAATTGCTGACAACATTTATTCTCCATAACGGACCCGAAGGTAATAAAGGATGGTGCCGAAAGGCGGACCATATTTTACAAAAAAAAATAAACGAAAATTACCTGAAAGTCCGTTTTAAAATGGTAAAAAGGTAAATTTCGTACTGTTTGTAATAAGTGAATGTACTGGAATTGTGGGATTCTAAGCTGATTTGAAATGTAGTCATGATCATTGTATACCTAATTACTTTATGCTATATAAATCACACAAAAGCGTCGCTAGGAAGCACGAAGTTATATGGGGTGTGCCTCTGTCACTTGACGATATATGGCTATTATCAATGTCACTAACTGATCAGCTATAATTTGTATTCCTCTGTCATCTATTTTAAAAGCAAAATATATATCCACACCAAAACTCTTGTAGTTTTCATGGAAAAACGCATTTTGCTTATATAAAATAGACCGTTGTCAATCCTTCATAACGAGGAAGACAACAAAGGGCTTACTGGCACAAAAATCATCGCTATCTCGATTTTTTATGGACATTCTGAAAGGAAACGTATTTCAAAGAAGACGTGCAAATAGGAACTTATTCTATCGATGAACGATTTACAATGGAAGGGGATTTGTAGTGGAAGACGGTTGAAAGCATTGTCACAACCTGTTTCATGTATTTCCTTTCACTTCAGATGTTTTTCCAGTGTTTAAGTTGTTTATTTGTCAGAAGCAAGAACATGTCCTCACCTTTTCTTTTACACGTGGATAATGGCCTTTAAATCAACACGACCGATATCTTAGACGTTGGTTGGAGCATTTCACCCTTCAGCAGGCCAGATTGCTTTGATTTTCAGTTTATACACAGTAATTAGGAAAAAAGTGGCAGTACTTCTAGAGAATAAAACAGATCAGAATTATATAAAATGTGCATATAAACAACAAACTCTGAACACACTTTTATGTAGGGTATAATGTCTCTGGGGTTACTTGTTTCCCACGATTGTTTCAGTGTTTGAGACTTTGGCCACCTGTAGTGCTTAGTAGTTCTATTTAACAACAAATGACCTACCTCACTTTACAGGGTCTTACAATATTATTATTTTATTTATATACTAAGTGACATATAAATCCGAACACCCAGTTTAAATGGTTTTATTTTAATAAAAGTTGGTGAATGTATTTATCTTACTGTAAATAACAAGTGAAAAAATTTTCAGCCTTATCAGTTGGACATTTTATACTGTTTTTTTTTAATTCACTAACGCTCTAAAAATGAATATTTCAGCCGCAGTAAAGAATCAACGTTGGCGGATTTTGGTTCTTGACATCCTTTACGATCGGTTACGATGCCTAGAGTACGGAGACCTGTAAGATTTCGTCAACTTAGTGAGTTTGATAGGGGACGTATAGTGGCACTTCGGGAAGCTGGACCTTCTTTTCGGGCAATTGCAGTTAGAGTGCAAAGAAGTGTAGACACTGTGGTTAGGTGTTGTCAGGCATGGCGTCGAGAAGGCCGTATGCAAAGAGCAAGGGGCACTGGACGCCGCCGTAGAACAACAGACCGTGAAGATCGCCGCCTAAGATTATTGGCCTTAAGGGACCGTTTCTCCACTACCAGGTCCATTGCAAATGAATGGTTTGCAGAACACGGAAGACCTATTGGCATGCGAAGTGTTTACCGACGAATGAGAAGTTTTGGCTTGTTTTCATACCGGCCACACTGGGTCCTCCCTTTAACTCGAGAACACCGACGTAATCGCCTTGAGTGGTGCAGACAACGGTCACTCTGGGATCAGGAATGGAACAGTATTGTCTTTAGTGACGAGTATCGATTTTGTTTAGGCATGCACGATTGTCGTGCCAGGGTTAGAAGGCGACGTGGTGAAAGGAGGAATCCACAGTTTTTTGTTGAAAGACATGTTCATCACACTGTTGGAGTTATGGTTTGGGATGCTATAGCTTATGGTTCCAGGTCACCTTTAATCTTCATCAGGGGTAACATGAACGCGCAGCGTTATATCCACGAAGTTCTAGAACCCCATCTTTTACCCTATCTTGACACCCTGGCAGATCCAACTTTCCAACAAGATAATGCCCGACCACATGTTGCAAGAGTCACAATAGACTTCTTTCAACATAATGATGTCACATTGTTACCATGGCCACCAAGATCTCCCGACTTATCCCCAATTGAGCACGTGTGGGATATGATGGGTAGGAGATTGCTCAATTTGCAACGTCCTCCTCAGACTCTAGAAGCACTTCGAGAGGAGTTGGTGGTTGCCTGGAATGAGATGCCTCAGGAGGACATTGACCACCTGATAAGAAGCATGCCTAGGCGCGTTGGAGCATGCGTAGCTCATCAGGGTGCATCCACACATTATTAAAGGTCAAAGGGCTTTAAAGCAGTGCAATCATTTTGAAATTTTTATCATTTACTTATTATGCTTCACTAAGTACTTATACAAAATTTTATTAAAATAAAACCATTTAAACTGGGTGTTCGGACTTATATGTCACTTAGTATATTTCATTTGCTCAATAGATCATTTAAAGCAACTTTGTGCGCTGAGTTTTCCTTTTTTTCTATATTAATTACAACAAAAACGTAAGGTAAATCGCTTATATGCGTCCTCTTCTATCAGACGGGATACGTAGTTTTGAGGAAAGTTTCAATTCGCATCAAACAGTCACCCTTAAAAACCTGCCAACCATCATTTCAGCCAGGTTTTTGTAGACAACCCTATATCATCGCGTTCGCAATAAAATAGTACTTATTTTGATATGGGATTCATTTATTAAACAAATCGGTGCAAATGACTAGCATCAACATACGTGTTTACACCTGCCTACTCAGTAGTTACTCCAGTCAAAAAATAGACAATCCAACATTTGCATATTCTGTGAGCTTTATACGTTCCGTTGCTATTAAATTTATTTACTAAACTTACGAGTATAAGTGTAACTTCCATTAAAAAGTTTTTTTTCATTTGTAGTTATTCATAGTTTAGCCACGAATTTTTAGCCGACGCACTCGCGATATATTTTTTAACATACTAAATTTGATAAAAAATACTTTGTTTATCCAGAACTGGCCAATACGACTACTCCTTTGTTCTTAGGGAATCGAAATTGTGAAACAATCTACATGAGGAGGCTTTTCCCAGTTCTAATAAGCTTAGGCAGCTCAAAAATCGGACTAACAAAGTTTTTTAAGCTCTTCGCAGCAGCCGCAGTGAAAAAAATCCATCAAGCAGACAAGTGAAGGTTGCTTCTAATTCGGATCTTCCTCTATCAGAAGTGTCTTACTAATATAACGTCATTAACTGATACCAAATCGGCAGCATTTACAGCCCCCCACCCCATTCAACCCCCAACCTTCAATGTTCAACCCACACAAAAAACGTTCTAAAAATGATCAACGTCAAAGAATGAAGTTTGAGCGATTCTTATTTTTCCCTATCTGGCTTTGTTTGCGCCACCACTAAACCGATTTTCAAAACCTGCAATGCTTCTTCGTCAGACAGGCAGACCGAGAGACATTCGAAGAATATCTAATTTTCGAAGTTTTCCACAATTACAATACTTTATTGTCTATGCGGCGAGGAAAAAACCAAATTAAAAGTTTCTGTAGGTATGTGGTATGTATTTTAATGTTTTATTTGGCCATCTTTCTTCATTCATTCGTTTCACGTGACGGTACCACACTAGTTGTCTCGTTTCAGTTTTGTCTACAGTGGAATATACAGTATTTTTCCTTCTTCTATGATCTTCATTTCTGATGTGATCTTTTCTGTATAAACCACACGCTTTCCTTAGATAATCTATTTCTACTCTTTGAATTCTTTTTACCTTTTTTTGTGATATGCCAAACTTCTGCCCCATAAAGTCATGACAGGCTCTATCAGGTTTTGGTCTATTGTCATTTTTGTTTTTTGTCGAATATCTTTAGACCATAGTAGAGAGTTTAGAATACTTATCGCTTTTTCCCCTTTTCTGCTTTCAATGTATCTTCTTGCAGTTCCTTTTTTTGATATTATAGATGAGAGACATTTGTATTTCTTACATGTTTTTAAGGTCCTAAGTATAACTCTGGATCTTCCTCATCATTCCCTATTTTAAGATACTCCGTCTTTAAGATTTTTCCTATTCTACCCTATCTTTAATTTTCTAACCATATAGTCCGCGAAAAACAAAGATATTAGGCATTTATTATCGCCCATGTCTACGAGCCCCTTCCCACTTCAAGATTTGTACCAAAATATGCCTTAATAACTAAACATGACGAAACTATTTACTTCTAAAACAATTAATTTTCTCAAAAACATTTTAGATACACTCTAGTCGTAAAAAATACATATTTGAAATCACTTAGTCCTATAACTAATAGAACATCTGAACAAATAAACAAAGTGCGAATAAATGCGCGAAGTTAGCAAAGTAACAATTAATAGATTACCATTGGGTAACATCACCTTTATTTTTTATTACGGCTGAAATTCTTTGGGGCATAGTGTTAACCAAGTTTTGACAAAAATTTGGTGTAAAACAATCCCATATTTCTTGAAGCTTTTGTCTCAGTTCGGTGATTGTACAAGCAGGATGTAGGCGTAGAACCTTTTTCATCTCGTGCCACAAAGTTTCAATAGGTGACAGATCTGGACTGCTAGAAACCCATTCCAAAAGTGGTACATTATTTTCTTCCATCCATTTTATCGCCTTTTTTGAGGTATGGCACGCTGCACCATCTTGCTGAAACACAAAATCTTGGCCGAATGTCAAACATTCATCCATCACTGGTAAAAGCGATTCTTCAAAAATTGCCAAATATTTGTTTGTATCCACATTTCCATCAATAAAATGAAGTTTTCTTACTCCTTTCGATGACATACTGCCCCAGAATATAATGGATGCTGGATATTTCACTTTTCTCTTCAGACAGTCAACATGGAATGCTTCATTTTTTTTGCGAATAACTCTACTGCGACTATCACCCACACAAACTTCGAATCGGGCCTCATCACTCCATTGTATTGCACACCATTGTTGAGGTGTCCCTTGTCTATGATCTTTAGCCCGTCTAAGCCGATTTTTCTTTTGCAGTGGAGTTAATAGTGGCTTTTCTTTAGCCTATAAACAAGTTGTGCAACTTTAGGGTTTTTACTTCACTTTTTTTATAAGAAAACTTACCTTGCAAGTGCTAAATCCCAGTTTGTGGACCTCTCTATGAGTTGTGGACCTCGAAATTCTCCTTCCAACAGCGTGACTCCACAGAGCACTTAATTGTAAATAATTGGCACGCCTGTTTTTCACGATTATTCTTCTTAAAGGCTCTTCGGTCCGCATTTGTGATATTACTTTTTTTCACACATCGTGGCTTAATATTTACTGAACCAGTTACGTTATATCTTCTAACAATATTTCTCACACTGTACCGCGATAAGTCTAACAAAGTTGCAATTTCTGAGTTTGATTTCCCAGAATTAAAAAATTATCAGTAACCGAATTTTCTCACTACTAACCTTTCCTCTACCCATTTTGAAAACCTTAACTACCCAAAACTATTTTAAACGTATTCTGACAGCTGTGATTAATAAAAACAACTGTCATGGCTTTTATTTTTCGCAGCCACGTATGCGTTATAGACTTATTTTGCATTGAAATGAAAATAGGTTGATATGCTGTAATTGCAACATGTGTTATTTTTATGCTGCAAATTTGATTAGGGAGTGATAAAGGTTGGTGTTTTCTACTATATATTATCAAAATATTCATTGTTAATATTTTAAACCTATAACACCCTGCTACATTTCTATTATTTGTGTTTGATAAGAAAAAAACTAAGATTTCAATAGTTGGGCCAACTGAAGTGGTAAGGGGCTCGTATTGCCATTCCAGATACCTGCCTTCTCCAATAGGTATCTGTGTCTGTAAAATTCGGCAGATATTTTTAGATGATGTGTACAAAGCGCTCCAAGGGATTTGTTTGCACATAGCCATTCCATATCAGTAAATGTGACCTTCTTCCCTGGTGCGTGGCATAATAATCCCTAATGGAAATTCGTGACGGTTTTCTGTTCAGAAAGCTTGGGTAAACAATTTTGCATATCATTACACCGAAATGAATAAACATGGCCAAACGAATTAATTCTATGCACGTCAATTAGCAAGACAGACGTTGCTTGAATGCAGCAGGAACGGTCGAAGAGCTTGCAAAGCATAATAAGTCAAAACATCGTGTTTAGCGAGCTCCAGAGTGAAGATTATAAATTTACATTAAAAATAACGTCAAGTGGATGCCAGAAATCGCACCGTCATTGAAGATCTAAGATGCTACAGGAGTGGGAGCTTGTTTTACCGGGACTCCATACAGTTTTCCAGACACAGTCATGGGCCTAACATGTCATGTTAAATGCATCATTTTATACGCGTATACATTGCCTCCTAGTCGGCCTGTATCCGTTCTGGAATAAAATGAAATACGTTTTAAGAACAAAAACCACCCATTTGACCAATTCCATTCAGCGTCATCTGCAGCGTCAAGTCAATATTTAGATTGGCAAGACCGTTGCCAGTCAATAGTAAGGAGTAACACATACCCTTTCTTACTACTTCTGATTTAATTTGTGACAATAAGAGCAGGAGCAGTCAGTATGAGCAGTAGCAGGTCGCGCAGGACAGGAGGGAGCATGAGCAGGAGAGGAGCAGGAGCGGAGCGTGCAGGGCAGGAGCAGGAGCAGGAGCAGGAGCAGGAGCAGGAGCATGATCATGCATTAGCATGAGCGGAGCAGGTCAGGCGCAGGAGCAGGAGCAGATCAGAGCATGAGCAGGAGATCATCATTATCATTGATCATCAAGCAGGATCATTAGCATTACATTATCATTATCATTCATTATCATTATCATTATCATTATCATTATCATTATCATTATCATTATCATTATCATTATCATTATCATTATCATTATCATTATCATTATCATTATCATTATCATTATCATTATCATTATCATTATCATTATCATTATCATTATCATTATCATTATCATTATCATTATCATTATCATATCATTATCATTATCATTATCATTATCATTATCATTATCATTATCATTATCATTATCATTATCATTATCATTATCATTATCATTATCATTATCATTATCATTAGCATTAGCATTATCATTATCATTATCATTATCATTATCATTATCATTATCATTATCATTATCATTATCATTATCATTATCATTATCATTATCATTATCATTATACGAGGGACGTCTTTTAAATTTTGCATATGGAAACAAAACAACACGGTAGGTAGTTTTAAATGACTTTACTGTTTTTCGAAGTATTCTCCAAGAAGATTAATACACATCTGCATGCGCTCGAACCAATTTTCGAAGCACTTATTCCACTCGTTTGAATGCGTCAACTGCTTCTTCTGGTGACTGGAACCTTTGACCATGCAGTCTGTTTTTAATTTTCGGGAAAGTAAAGATATCGTTAGAACTTAGATCGGGACTATATGGAGGATGGTCCAATAATTCCACGTTTTTTTCCATTAAATACTGCTTTGTTTTTTGTGCTGTGTGCAAGCTTGTATTGTCTTGGTGAAGGATGATTCTTCCTTCGGGGTTGATTTTTTGAAGCTCGGTGATGACTTTTGTAAAACAAATGGTGGTATACCAATCCACAATAATAGTTCTTTGCTCATTAAGAGGAATTGTTGCAATATGACCCTCTTTTGACACAAATGTCGCGACCATCATTTTCGAAACACTTTGAGAACGGATGACTTTTGTTGGCTTTTCTTCACCTTGGATCACCCAAACAGCCGACTGTCGTTTATTTTCTGGTTCATAACAGTAAATCCACGATTCATCACCACTAACAATGCTGTACACATTTTTTTGAGTTTCCGGAATTGAAATGGTCAAGCGCTTTTTGATACCAATTAACCCTGGCTGCTTTCTGCTCTTCAGTCAACAGGTGGGGTATCCAACGAGAAACTAATTTTCTTACTCCTAATTCTTCGTGTAAAATTTTTTGAATTGAGGTCTTTGAGATCTTCATGGACGAATCAATCTCGCGACATGTCTATCTTCAATGATGAGTTTGCGCACAGCACTGACGTTTTCCTGGGTGACTGCAGTTTTTGGTGCACCCACCCTGGAATCGTCGCTAAGACTCACCCGTCCACGTTTGAATTCTCCACACCAACGGGAAATTGTCGACTTATGTGGCGCTTCGTTGCCGAAAACAGACAGTAACTCAGCAAGGCATTCTTGTTGAGATAATTGTCTCTAAAAGTTGTAATAAATTATGGCGCGAAAATATTCTCGGTTGAGTTCCATTTTTCTAATGACTTGGTGACACATAAAAATTAACTGTAGTGAGAACACGTATTGTTGTGAAACGTTGAATTTAAGTTTACTAAAGAGTGAGGTTAAGATTCAGTACTGACGTTCGATCCGCGCGACATACTATGTTTCTATATGCAAAACTTAAAAGACATCCTTCGTATTAGGCAAGTAAAAATTGGGCTAATCGTGTGTCAATTACCGCATATTCCGATATGAGAAAAGTTAACTTACCTGTGCCACGTAGCTGATTTGGACAACTTTTTTTATAGATACAGCACTCGACTAGATATTTTCTTTCATCTTTGAACAAAATGAACCATATTTCGTGAATGTCCTTATTTTTAGCGCGTCCATACCTCTTATTTTTATAACTGCCGGTTTGCTGATGTTTTAACGTTTGTGAGTAAAACTAACATCACTGATTGCTATACATTGTCTTCATCTTTTTTGTCCGTGTATACGTAGTCTTCACATTGTATACGCATTGTCTACATCGAAATGTAAACAATCTGTCAGAACACCGAAAAGGTGGTAAGAAATCAATTTTTGGGCCTAGTTCAAAGCCGGAGTTGATTTGTCTCTTGGGCACTTCAAGGTGATATCAAGGACACGTTTAAAAGAAGACAAAAAGTTGCGTTCAAGTACGTCACTTAGGTCGCTATCTCCGAATCAGAGGCATTGGTCAAGAATAAATTCAAAATAGTTCTAGCAGTCGAGTCCAGACGCGGGTCATATAGTTTTTTGTGGTCCTTAAATCTAAATGAGAGACTAGTTTGTCTCTAGAAAGGAATTTAAAGGTGATTTTTGATTTTTTTTTTAATTTTAACCTGTTTCACATTCAGTGTGGTACTTAGAGAAGAGTGATCGACTTCATTTGTAGGTTTGCATTTCTCAATACTTCAGCTATGCGTATATATATATATATATATATATATATATATATATGGTAAATTTTAGTATTTTAATTTTGTTATTATTATGTAGTGGCTGGTTACAGGTTATTGTAAACTTACGCCTAAATATTCAATTTTTACAATGAATTACTTGTAATTGTTGCATACACTTTTATTAATGAAAGGAATTTTGAATTTGAATATAGACGCTAATGGTATGCCGTGGTAATCTGATCAATACTCACCTCTGGTTCTCTTATAGGTGTCAGCAACTATATCATCCATTTGATCGATGTACTCCGGAATGTAGTCAGAGTACTTCTTTGTGTCGGTCACTGTGAGTCCGTATATTGCAGACAACTCCTAGAGAAAAAAGTTATTGAAATCAACAGAAAACTAAACTAGTCTTTCTTTCTTGTTACTGTCTTTCTTAAGGGAATTGGGTTCATTTCAATGGAAAATCGTTATAGGGTCAGTGACCGTCGGACATCACAAACAAAACCAGGCAAAGGAAACACTGTTGCTTTGCTGAAAGCACAGCGATAACGAACTGCTCAATCTAAGAAAAGAACTGTCATCGACTCACGGATGGAAATAAGTTTTTAGAATAAATCTTGCTGTTCATCCGACCTAATGAAAATGATTACTTGTAGAATAGATACTGGTTGACAAGGATCGGTGTTCCAACCCACCGTATAAAACTTTATAATAATAATAATAATAAACTGTCTTTTATTAGAAAAAACAAATTACAGATAATGCATATATTATTATCTATAATTAGATTAGTGAGCAGCTTAATGGCGAAGTTTAGCTATGACAGCTATTCTTACACTTAATTATTAACTGCATAAGAATAATAGATGGTAAAAAAGTACAGCTGTAAAGAAAATAAAAGGAGGAAAATGCCCATGATTACAACCTTAAAAAAAAATTAGCTTAAAAATATAATGCTGAAGAAAAACACCTTTAAGAAGCACCATTGAGCAGAAGAGCATTTAAGTGTTTTTTAAAACTATACAGCGGCAGGCTTTTTGTTCTGTAATCTAAGCTACTGTACAATATTCATGCATTATATGAGAAGGACCTGTTAAAAACAGATGAACTATGAAGTGGCATTGTGAAAGCGAATGTGTTACGGATATGTCGCTGATGAAGATTATACCTAAAAATTAGTTTTTCACGTAAATAAGTTGGACTTCCAGAGACAAGTAACTTATGAATAAAGGTTAGATAGTTGTATTTAACTAAATCTGTCATCTTTAACCAACCTATTAAAGGATAACGATCCGAAACATGATCAAATTTTCTTAAACTAAATATAAATCGTACGCAGTTACTTTGTACTGCAGATATTCTGTTACGACTTGCAACATACAAACAAGGATGATAAACTTTGTTTCGTGTTTTCTGGCAATTCTCAGTATGACATAGGTTCAAATATGATTAGATCCAAAAAGCATTTGCATAATTTTGAATGATGAGGTTTTAATTTTATATATGTATCGCAATTCGCTTCATGGTACAAACCCAATCTTTTAATTTTCGTGTAAATTTTTTTTTCAAATTTAAGTGTCCTTATTTCGTTAGGTACTTCAGTTGTCCCACTTCAAGATTTGTACCAAAATATGCCTTTATAAAGTAAACATGACGAAACTATTTACTTCTAAAACAATTTATTTTCTCAAAAACATTTTAGATACACTCTAGTCGTAAAAAATACATATTTGAAATCACTTATACCTATAACTAATAGAACATCTGAACAAATAAACAATGTGCGAATAAATGCGCGAAGTTAACAAAGCAACAAATGACAGATTACCATTGGGCAACATGACCTTTATTTTTTATTGCGGCTGAAATTTTTTGGGGTATAGTGTTAACCAAGTTAACCCCATATTTCTTGAAGCTTTTGTCTCAGTTCGGTGATTGTACGAGCAGGATTTTGTCGTAGAAACTTTTTCATCTCGTGCCACAAAACCCATTTCAAAAGTGGTACATTATTTTCTTCCATCCATTTTATAGCCTTTTTTGAGGTATGGCACGCTGCACCATCTTGCTGAAACACAAAATCTTGGCCGGATGTCAAACATTCTTCCATCACTGGTAAAAGCGGTTCTTCTAAAATTGCCAAATATTTGTTTGTATCCACATTTCCACCAATAAAATGAAGTTTTCCTACTCCTTTTGATGACATACTGCCCCAGACCATAATGGATGCTAGAAATTTCACTTTTCTCTTCAGACAGTCCACATGGAATGCTTCATTTTTTGCTAATAACTCTACTGCGACTGTCACCAACACAAACTTCGAATCGGGCCTCATCACTCTATTGTATTGCACACCATTGTTGAGGTGTCCATTGTCTTATGTTCTTTAGCCCATCTAAGCCGATTTTTCTTTTGCAGTGGAGTTAATAGTGGCTTTTCTTTGGCCTGTAAACAAGTTGTGCAACTTTAGGGTTTTTATTTCACTTTTTTTTATAAGAAAACTTACCTTGCAAGTACTAAATCCCAGTTTGTGGGTCTCTCTATGAGTTGTGGACCTCGAAATTCTCCTTCCAACAGCGTCACTCCACAGAGCACTTAATTGTAAATAATTGGCACGCCTGTTTTTCACGATTATTCTTCTTAATGCTCTTCGGTCGGCATTTGTGATATTACTTTTTTCCACATATCGCGGCTTAATATTAACTGAACCAGTTACGTTATATCTTCTAACAATATTTCTCACACTGTACCGCGATAAGTCTAACAAAGTTGCAATTTCTGAGTTTGATCTCCCAGAATAAAAAAATTTAATTATCAGTAACCGAATTTTCTCACTAATAACCTTTCCTCTACCCATTTTGAAAACCTTAATTAACCAAAACTATTTTAAACGTATTCTGACAGCTGTGATTAATAAAAACAATTGTCGTGGCTTTTTTCACAGCCACCTATGCGTTATAGACTTATTTTGCATTGAAATGAAAATAGGTTGATAAGCTGTGATTGCAACATGTGTTATTTTTATGCTGCAAATTTGGTTAGGGAGTGCTTTCTACTATATATTATCAAAATATTCATTGTTAATATTTTAAACCTAAAACACCCTGCTACATTTTTATTATTTGTGCTTGATAAGAAAAAAACTAAGATTTCAATAGTTGGGCCAACTGAAGTGGGAAGGGGCTCGTATGAAGCATGCTTGCGTTCTGGACCATCCGCGACGCCATCGCGAATATTCGACACGTCTGAATCTGAATGTGCTGCCATCTAGACTACTTCCATGGACGTTCCCGAAAACGCTGGAACCGTTCTCGACTTGACGATAGGGGAATAAATATCCGACCAGATGGTCGAACGAGTTAGTCACGGTCGAGTCCATAATCACCGTCGAGAGTGGGCGATAAGTCAAGACGCGACGCGCAAGCCGTAGTCCAGTCAACATGGGTCTAAGTTGTCATAAATTAGTACAAGTTTAGAAGTATCAGGTAACCAAATAAGTTCTTGCGGTTTTTGGTAGAAAAATATAAATTTTTATTGAGAAACAATAAGATACTATTTATTCTTCGAGGTAATTACCATCACATTCAATGACCTTTTGCAACGTGGAACCAATTTTTGTATGCCGGTATTTTAGAACTCCCTGGATTTCTAGTCAAAAAATTGGCGGACTGCATTTATTACACCATCTCGAGTTGTGAACTGTCAGTGCCTCATACAGTTATCAAGAGACACAAAAAGGTAATAATCACTGGGCGAAATGTCCGGAGAATATGGCGGGTGCGGTAACGTTTTCCAGCCGAGTTCAGAATTCTTTTCTCGGGTCACTTTTGCGGTATGAGGTTTGGCGTTATACTGCAAGAATATCACTTTCTTCCGATTGATCAAAGAAGGTTGTTTCTGGATGAGTGCTGCTTGTACTTGTTGAAGCTGCTCATAATACAAGTTAGCAGTGATGGTTTGACCTCTTTCCAAAAACTCATTATGGACAATTCCAGTTGCTGTCCACCAATCACACAACAAAACCTTGTTTGGGTGCAAGGAAGCCTTGGGCGTGTGTGGTACCGAATCAGTAGGCGACAACCAATGATACGAACGCTTAGAATTCGAATACAAGATCCATTTTTCGTCGCAGGTTAATAACCGATTAAGAAATGGTTTATTAGCGTTGCGTGAAATGATTACTGAACAAATGGTAAGATGACCTAATTTGTTATCATTTGTCAGTTAATGTGGGACCCATGTGCTTAACTGCCACGTCTTTCCTAGCTGATGAAGATGCAAAGGGATAGTTTCAGGACTCTCAACATTTCTGCAAGATCTTGGCACGTTGTCCTGGAATTTGCATCCACAACTTGTCGAAGATCCTCGTTGTTCATGATTTTTGGTCACTCTGAGCGCGGTTCATCGCTCAAACTGAGATCGCCCGAAGAACATTTTTTGAACCGCTTCTGTGCTAGATCACTAACGGCATTATCTCCGAATGCGGTACGTAAGTTTGTACTGTACAGTAAACAACTTCGAATTACTGTTTTATTCGTCGCCATTTGCAATTATTAAAACTATACTACAACTATTTAAAACTGTAATGACTCATACGCGTGATCAACACGTGATCAGAGCTCGATCCCGGCTTCCTTCCAGTACAGCCGTATAGCGTACGACATATATTGTTTCTGTGGCTTTGCAGTGGTCAACAGCACAGACAGAGATGGAAATAATGGCTGATTGTTCTCCGCCGGTAGAACCAATGAAATCAAAGACGCGCCTCGACCGGCAGACTCATAGGCGTCGGCAACGCATTGGAACGTGTTTCGTTGAGCGATCGCATATTGTGTATTTTTATAAGAGTTGTTGTGTGATTGTTATTGTTGTGGTTTCTGTGGTTACTGTTTTGGTTATACTTAACCATGGAGAGTACAAATGGCACGAGTGGAAGTACTGAAAGCCAGGGAACAAGTAGACGGCTTCGTAAAGCACTGAAGAGGGACGCGAAAGAAATCGTGCTCAACGTGTTCAATTATCTGAACAGAACTATGTCGCAGGGAGATGCACTCGCGCGTTGTGAAAGTATGACAGGCGTTCCAGAGTGAACCATTCACAGGGTGGTGCATGAAAAGAAGAAAACTGGAACTACTACTGATCCAAAGTTTAATTTGAAGGGACGAAAGACCGTTAAATTGGATGACGATAGCAAAATGGCGTTAAGGCGAACCGTACATTCATTCTTCTTTAGGAATGAGATACCAACCCTCAAGGCTGTACATGCAGCGATCAAGGAAAATGAAATTATACCCCAAATGAGCGTCGAGGTAATGAGGAAATCCCTGCACGAAATTAATTTTCGTTACGAAACGCGTAATCGGAAGTCAGTATTGACAGAGAGACCTGAAATAGTCGCCTGGCGTCGAAAATACCTACGCGAAATGATTGAATATAGGCGACAAGGCAGAAAAATCTATTATTTGGACGAGACATGGGTAAATGCAGCTCACACAGTTAAAAAAACCTGGATAGACAAAAACGTAGTGAGTAACCGACAAGCAAGCATTGAAGGTTTGTCAACAGGTCTTCGTGGACCGTCAGGGAAAGGTCAAAAATTGATCGTAACTCATATTGGTAGCGATAGTGGCTTTTTAGAAGAGTGTGACTTGATTTTCGTCTCTAAGAAAGGAGGTGATTACCATGACGAAATGAATGCCAGCTGCTTCGAGAGCTGGTTTCAAGGGGTGCTTCAGCGAGTTGAGCCCAACTCTGTGATCGTCATGGATAATGCTTCCTACCATAGTCGTCGAGCCGAACGTGTACCGACTATGGGATCTCGAAAAAGTGACATGCAGCAATGGTTGCGCGAAAAAGGAATCCCGTTTGACGATTCATGTGTGAAAGCGGAATTGTATGAAAAAATTAAACAGCACAAACCTGCGAACATTAGTTACGTGACTGATGAGATGGCCCGTCAATGTGGTGTCACTGTGCTGCGGTTACCGCCCTACCACTGTGAACTGAACCCAATAGAGCTCATCTGGGCTCAAGTGAAGGGTTATATTGCGCGCTATAACACAACCTTCAAATTACCAGACGTTAAGGTTTTACTTGAGACTTCCATACAGCTAGTAACGCCCGAAGCTTGGCAGAATGCTATCCGTCATGTTGTGAAGGAAGAAACAAAAATGTGGCAGCTTGACCACCACATCGACACCATCATAGAGCCAGTTATAGTCAATTTCAACGAGGAAAGCGATAGCGACAGTTTATTACTGTCAGATGTAAGTGGAAGCGACGATGAATAAAGGTAATTCCCAAATGTTTGACTTACAATATGTTTCAAACCACTCTTTATTAAGCATGTGACAAATCTAGTTCACCCATGTTAAACATTCATACCCCGCCTATGAACAGCCGACTACTGGTAGTTAAGTGATGTTCACGTGAACATCGATGAGTCATTACAGTTTTAGATAGTTATAGTATAGGTATGTAACAATTTTCAGCAACTTTTTATGTGTGTGAGAAAAGCTGGATTCATACTAAAGTGATGATAGGTAACAAACAATCGCTATCGATCAACAACATCCATGGCAATGTGCGATATACAGCAACCGCACTAACTTACTTGGTTACCTGATAATAAATTAGAATTTGGGTGTTTTCGTTATACTATTATGATAAAGAGCTGAGCATAAACGTCTAATGATTTTTACCTGTATAGCAGCTTGTACTTCACTGCCAGAAGCAGGATGTTTACCAGACACCACCACGAATCGATGCCATTGGAAGGCCTTCAGCAGAGCAACAACGCTCTTGGAGACCTTGCTTGATGGCGGAACAGTGCGTGCAAATGTTGAGTATGCACGCTTGTCGGAAACGGCCGTGTCTGTGCATCTCTGAAAAAGATAGATAGAGTCTAATTGATTGAAACCAAGCTTTCCATGCATTAATACAAATATTTGAAGCTACGCAGATAAACAAATTGCGACCATTTTGAATGTTTTGAAGCTGCATCACGATGATTGTTAGCACCGAAAAATGAAAACCATCGCTTCTGAAAGTATTACCTACGCAACGATTTTTGAGCGTCAAACAGTATTTTACTTAAACACTTGTTAAAAGTGACACAAGCGTAAAGTATGTGTCTTGAAGAATTTGCATTCGATTTTTTTATGAACACAAATAGAAAGTGTCAAGTAAATGAACTTTGTACTTCAAAATCGATCAAAGCAATTGCATGTGAGATATAAAGTCAACCCACTTGGAACATATTTGAGACAGTATATAGTCTTCATGATTTTTATAAAGAGCAAATGTACGAGGAAGTCTACGTATTACATATTTCCAGTAGTTGCGTTGAATTACCAGAGCTAGAATTATATAAATAAACTAACGCCAAACTTCCTGTTGAAGTTTCAAAAAAATCCGAGCAATAATTTCCATATTACACTCGTAGATCGGCCAAAAATTACGAGACTGACAGCCAGACCATCAAAAATAAATGTTAAAAAATATATATCAATTTTGTGATTTTTCACGATACACTATTTCAATGTCTCGCCAACTGGAAAGTAAAAGCATCTGCTAACGGGAACATCTTCTTAGCAAATGGTCTTAAGATTCTTTCACACCGTCAGGTCCGAAAAGGTTTCGGCTCTGTCACTTTTGGTAACTTGGTCTATACCAATAGAGCTCCTATTATTATTATTATTATTATGATAATTGAGATGAGCAGAGTACACAGTACTATAAGCTCATGCAGTAAATATAGTGACGGACACGTAACACAAATACATCAAATAGAAAAAAATAAAAAATACAGTTCATAGCTATAAAGTTTGTACACTCCTCCAGCTATCATACTGCACTTCGAAGCTATTAACTGAAGTAGCACCAACCACACTTTCAGGTAAACTATTCCATGTGTTGAGTATGCGGTTGGGAAGAAACCACTGTTGTTTTAAATGGCTCCTTATGCAGTTTGAAGCTGTGTCCGCGTAGATTGCTGCGCGACAGATGGTATAGATGCATGAGGTTGGTGCCCATCAAACCATGAAGTATCCTGAACGTAACTATAAGATCGCCACGAAGTCTTCGCTCAGAGAATGAGGTCAGGTTGAATAATTCAAGGCGATCTTCATAGCTTGGTCTTCGTGCTCCAAAAGGGATACGAGTAGCCCGACGCTGTACTGATTCGACGAGATTTCTATCGCGCAGAAGCACAGTGTCCCATACCGGGCCAGCGAATTCAAGAATTGGCCTCACGAATGCCTTGTAAATGTAGGCGCAAGTATTGACATCGGATCCTTTGAAAGACCTCTCCAGCATATATAGAAGTTTCTTGGCTTTTGATGTAACGTGGTGAATATGCTCTGACCAGGAAAGACGATCGTTGACTACAACGCCCAGATCAGTGTGGCTCGAAACTGCTTCGATGTTGTGGTCAGAGATCTTGTATGTAAATCGCGGATTTGTCTTCCCGAGGTGAAGGACACAACACTTAGTTAGATTTAAGGGTAAAAGCCAACTGACTGACCATTGACAAACAATATCAAGATCTCGTTGAAGCATAGCAGAATTTACGACAGTATTGTAAATCTTGGTGTCGTCGGCATAAGCTGAACATGTGGAGGAAATCAATGCGGGCAGGTCACTTGTATACAGAAGGAACAGCACTGGTTCCAAGACAGAGCCTTAAGGAACTCCACTTGCTACATGATGAAGGTGAGACTGGCTATCACTGACGCGCACAGAGAAAGTCCTCCCGGTGAGAAAAGCCTTAATCCACAGTAACAACTCGCCTCTTATTCCCATACATTCCAACTTAAACAGAAGCCTTCTATGTGGTACGCGATCGAAAGCCCTAGAACAATCTAAGTAGATTATATCAACAGGAGTCTTTGTGTCCAGATACTGAGTCCAATCGTTGAGAGAGTGGAGAAGGTTGGTCATTATTGATCGACCAGGGAGAAATCCATGCTGATTCTTAGGGATAAGGTCATTTTCGAAAGCAAATGACTGGAGCTTATCTAATATGATTTTTTCAGCTATTTTGGCGGCGATAGGAACGAGACTTATTGGTCGATAATTTTTAGCGGAGGATTTGTCGCCCTTTTTGAATACAGGGGTAACAGAAGCACTAAGCCAGCATGAGGGTAGGGTATGAGATCTAAAAGACGATGTGAATATCAAGCTTAATGGTAGGGCCAGTGTTGAAGCGCAGTTTTTAAGTACAGCAGCCGTCATCCCATCTTTACCAGGGGAGGAAGAGGTCTTCAGATTTCGCAGGTGCATTAATACATCTTCAGGCAGGAACTCAACTTCGCAAAGGCTGTTGGGACACCTATGGCAGATAGTGATCGGTAGAAGGTCTCCATTAGGCTCATCGACGAAGTCATCACTAAAGGACTCTGCCAGTAAGTTGGCAGATTCGGTGGCATCCATGTGGAGATGACCGTCAGCGTCGCGGATCTGAGGTGATGAAACTTTGGAATTCAGGTTTGTTCTTAGATACCGAAACAGCTTCTTCTTATTTTTGGAGGTAACGAGTTTTCGTTCATAAGCATGTTTGGCATTATGTAACGTTCTAGATAGGAGGTTAGAAAAGGATCGATGAGACACGTAATCTTGTGAATGGCCACTCCTCCTAAACCGTTGCCACAAAGATCTCTTGTGACGAAGCATCCTCGAGTTGATCCAGGGCTTTGAGGGGTCACAGTATACCTTCTTTTCAACAGTATTGTCAGCCGTTTCGCTTAGGACTCGTTGAGCGAAAGTGTCCCACATATCTTGGGTGCTACGGTTGTTAAGCAAAGCAGGCCAGTTGACTTCAGACAGGGCTTGGTTAAGAGCATCGTGGTTTACAATTTTGATGGTTTTAAACTTATCGGTTGCAGAACGACTATTTATATTGAACTGGAGAGAAGATAAAAGTGAACAATGGTCAGACTTGCCAAAAGGTGGCAAATAATCTAAATTAGAAACAAAGTCTGCGTCGTTAACGAATATCAAATCCAGAGCCCTAGGCGTCTGTCCTTCCCTGAATCTCGTTGGACGATCAACAAGTTGAGATATGCTAGAGTTGCGTAGCAAGTCGATGTAAGCAGCAGAAGAAGAATTGCATTCAGGAATGGTTGACATAGGCCAGCTAATGTCACGTAGATTGAAGTCACCAGCTATGAAAAGGTTGGTGTTTTTATTTAAGAGATCTGAAATGAGACTGCACAGGTGTGTGTCTCCCAAACAGGGCCGTGGCCGATATATGCAGCCTATCGTGATTGTATCGAGAATATACACTAATCGACGTAAAAAAAGGAACACCCAGTAATAATGAACCGATTATAAAGATTTTCTATGTATAGTGGAATCCACCTATAATGAACTTGCTTATAATGGAAACCCATATATAATGGAAACAATTTAAGGTCCTATAAATAATTCCATGTAAAATCCTTGGATCTTATAGACTCGCTTAAAATAGACCCTTGCTTATAGCGGACTATTTTAATCCATTATATGAGACATATTTTGGTAGTTTGCATTCGAACTTGGCCACCTGTTTTTATTAGAGTTATAAACATGTCAAAAAGTGCGAAACGTGCATTCACTTTACATGAAAAGTTCACAATAATTAGCGAGCTTGAGCAGGGTTCATCTCAAGCAAATATATATGCTTGTATGGCTATAAAAAAATCCACTGTGTCATATATTTGGAAAAACTGTGACAAAATTAAAAATGACTAGAAATCAAATAGTCAAAAAAAAATGCGTCTATCGCTGCATCCCCAAGTCGATGATATGCTGTTTAAATGGTTTCAACAAACGAGTGCTGATAATTTTCCAATAAGTGGACCTATGCTACAAATAGAGGCTGAAGAATTTGGCAAAATGATTAGAGATTACTTCAAATGTAGTTCCGGTTGGATAGGCAGGTTTAAGAAAAGACACAACATAGTTTTTGGAAAAATGTGTGGTGAGTCAGCTTCAGTTGACAAGAACATTACCTATGACTGGATTTATCAAGTTTGGCCCGTAATATCCAATGATTATTCAGATGATAACATATTCAATGCAGATGAAACCAGGTTATTATATAGAATGCTACCAAATAAAACTCATAAATTAAAAGGTGAAACTTGCAATGGAGGAAACTATCAAAAGAGCAAATAACTATTATGACGTGCTAATGCTTCTGGTACTAAAAGACGAAAACTATTGATAATAGGCAAGTGAATGAATAGAAATTCATGTTCTAATTTTTTTGATATTCAATGGCAGTGCTGCAAAGAATTTATGACCTTTTTTTATTCCAGGGAAATTTTATAATCCCAGGTATTTAAAAATGCTAAAAAAATTCCCGGCGATTATATTGGAAATAATAAAGCTTGGATGACTTCATCAATTTTTGAAGAATATTTAAAAAAGTGGGACGCTGAACTTGTTGAGAAAAATCGTAAAATTTTGCTCTTGGTCGATAACTGCCCCGCTCATCCAAATATTTCACTTAATAACATCAACCTTCAATTTTTCCCACCCAATGTGACATCAGTTCTGCAACCAATGGACCAGGGTGTCATTTGGAGTCTTAAACAAATGTATCGGAAACGTATGTGGATGAAAATTATGGAGCTTCAAGAGGATGTCAACATTACCAAAGCTGTCACCATTTTAGATGCTACAAATTTGCTTACTATTGCATGGGAATTGATTACTCCAGAAACGATTCGTAATTGTTTTCGCCATACTGGTTTATTGAAAAACATAACTGAAATAGTCAACGATTTTAATCCAGAAGATGAAATTCCATTAAATAATTTACTGAAAATTAACAGTTTACTGAATATAGACAAATTTAGTGAGTATGTAAATGTTGACAATAATTTAATAGCAACACAGGAATTGTCAGACTCCAATTTGATTAATGCAGGATTCGTTGATAACGAACAGGAGGACGAACTAGAAAACAACGATGAAGAAGAGCTGCCAGTGACAACTAAGGAGACATTAGACTGCGTGAAAATGTTACAACGTTATTTTCAGCAAGAAGAAGACAGTACAGCTACACTTACCGAATTAAATAAAATTCAACTTGCTGTTCTAAATAATTATACAAAAAACAATCTGTTCAAATGAAAATTACTAGCTTTTTCAACAAATAATTTATGGTTTTTACATATACGTCTACACAGGACGTATGCCTGTAATACACGTATGTGTATCAGATTCGGAAAAAATTCAAATTTCAAAATTACGTATATCTTTTGTATTGTAGCGTTTTTCTGGGTTCTTTTGGGTGTGGATTAAAACACTGGATTCCACAAAAAGAAATGCACTAATTTATTTAACTTGATAGAACATTTATACACAGTATACCACTATTTATGTCTGACTAAATCTTATGTCGCCATTGACTGCACTATACTCCACTCCGCTCTGCTCTGGCGTAACCTGCAATTATATATAGTCACAATTGCTGCTTCGAGAAGGGCCGGGTGAACCACAAAGCGACATCTAGAATATTGGAGGTCACTTCGCGTCGATCTATAAGGCAATCCACTGTCAAGGTCTCACAGACGCCGCCAAGCGGCTTATGCGGAAGGGGTTCGCGTAAAAGCAGAGATCGGCCATTAAACTATGGCGAGTAGGAGACTCGCCCGACAGGTGGCGCCAACAGAACTATTTGTCACAGTATGTATCTTTATTTATGTAATACATGTTAAACAAACACAATTTAAGCTTTTAATATGTTGTTTCTTTTAAGATGGTCATCCGCCTCTAATAGACTATTTGTCACAGTCCCGCCGAGTCTATTATAAGCGGGTTGCACTGTATATGTTTACTTAGGTTAGGAAAAAAGATAACCAGCTTTTCAATAATGTTGATAAAGTCGTTTTTGTGGTATTGTCTGTACTTAGTAAAAATAAGTAAACGACGGTTGGTCCCTTTGAGAAACAGCCACCAGGCTGCACAGAAATCTAAACACGGTAGTGGTTTTCTGTCTGTCGTGGAATTGGTAAGGCAGTATACTAGTATATTTAATTGTTTATCGCCGGATCAACGATATCGGACTTCATACCATCCTCAGTTTCACCTATTTCTCACTCCTAGACACCGAATTAATCGACTTCTTTGATGCAGAGTACGGCTGAACTGGGACATCGAATGGAATGCGATTGTCTTAGTGATGAATCCAGATTTTGTTTTCAGATGCACGATGGATGTGCAAAGGTGAGAAGGCGACTGGGTGAGAGACAAAATTCTCAATTTTCTATAGAAACGTAAGTGCACACTGTTTGAATTAAGCCTTTGGTGTTCATCAGAGGCACTACGACCGCTGTGCGTTACATCCGAGAGGTAAGAGAACCACATGTTTCGCCATCATCTGATTGGAAGTATGGTCAGACGTGTTTCTGAGTGCATAAAATACATCGCGGAGACCCAACAAATCATTAATTTTTTTACATCTTTTCAACGATTGGATTTTTCTAAGACCATAATCAATTACTTCTGCTAATGTTGTGGACATGCTTCGCGAATTGGAGTCAGCTGTGGATCTTTTTCTACCAGATAGTGATTTGTTCGCTATAACTGGTCATCTAAATATAAATATTTTAAATCTAGATCGTAAAACCAAGCTGTTGTATGATTTCCTTGAGGCATATAATTTGACACAGCTTATTGAATCTCCTACTAGGATAACCAAATCTACGAGTACATTGATAGATTTGCTCATAGTAGGTGATCCGGATATCTTGACTTCTGTCGATACACTTGATGTTGGTATTTCAGACCATTGTGTTTTGACTTTTAAAATTAATTTCCCTAAGGCGAGTAGATATGAGAAGTTTTTAAGATACCGCGATTATTCAAAGTTTGACGCAGATTTATTTTATAACGATCTACATTCTGTTATTTGGAGCTTCATCTACACACTACCAGATGTAGACTCTATGGTGGATCATCTTGAAGTAAATCTTAAAACTCTCTTTAATCGCCACGCACCTTATCGTCAAGTGAGGGTTAGTAAGCCGCTTGCTCCTTGGCGTACATATAATTTAAAAATAATGATGTCACTTAGAGATAAAGCTTTTAAAAAATATAAATGTATTAAAAGTACAGCGGCTTACAACTACTATAAGGAGTTAAGGACTTATGTTACTGGTGCGATCAGAGGAGAGAAAGCTGCGTATTTGAGTTATACCCTCACCAAAAGAAATCAAAAACCAACATGACTTAGATCTTTGGAGATTCTGCGCGAAAAAAAATTATCTGAACTACCACCCAAGTTAAAGAATAGCAACACTGTAAACGCATATTTTAATAGCGCCCCAAGTCTGGCTAAAAGTCAACTTCGAATTGATATGAAAATACGATACCCACGTAATGCAAGCTCATGAAGATTCTTTTAGATTCACAACAGTTAATTCCCACGCTGTGTTCAAATTTCTTAATAAAATTAAAAGCAATGCTGTAGGCTCGGATAATATTTCGTTACGTATGTTACTATTAGTTTCCTCTGATTTGATAGAGTATATCACGTTTATTTTAAATGTCTCAATCACATCTGGAACATTTCCTCTTGCATGGAAGCATGCTTTGGTGAGACCAATACCTAAATGTAACTCACCTGATGAGCTCTCTGACCTAAGACCGATTAGTATTTTCTGCCTACCCTATCAAAACTCCTAGAACTCATCATGAAAGACCAAATGCTTACCTATGCTATTCAAAATAATATTATTACTAGCTTCCAGTCAGGTTTTCGTCCTCATCATAGCACCTCCACGGCTTTAATGAAGATTACGGATGATCTTATTAGAGCAACTGATCAAGGTAATTGCTCTTGTCTTGTGTTACTCGACTTCAGCAAAGCTTTCGACAACTTAGACCAAGACACGCTTCTCATAAAATTGATATACTTCGGTTTTTATTATAACTCGGTTCTACTTCTTGAGAGCTACTTAAAAAACCGCACTCAGAGTACAGTTACATATATAGATGATAATTACTCTTCCTCGTTGAATAAGGTTTTCGGTGTTCCACAAGGTTCGGTCTTGGGTCCACTCCTTTTCAGCTTATACACAAGTGACTTTCATGATTTTGTTAATTTTTCTCAGTTACATCATTAAGCCGTCGATACCCAGATATATATATCGTTCTCCGCATCCAAGGCTGTTACTCCACAGATTGAACTGAATAAAGATTTAAAATCTCTATATAACATATCTATAGCACAATTTACAGCCAAATCACGTCATGATTTTTGGCAATAAAAATAAAAGACCTAATCTGCATGGCACAGTTTGAGTTACTATAAATGATGTATCTTTGCCAATAATCAGTGAAAACAAAAATCTTGGCATATGGCTGGACTCTGATCTAAGGTATACAAAACATGTTAGTCACTTGTGCCAAGTCTCCTATAACGTGTTAAGACAACTTTATCCCAGCAGGAGTATATTATCAAAATTCATGAAGGTCAAACTATGTGAAGCTTTGATTTTGTCTAAACTGGCTTACTGTGACTGCATATATGGACCTGCCCTTTTGCAAACAGATATTCTACGCATTCAGCGAATTCAAAATTCTTGCATCACGTTTGCATATGGTATCCGAAAGTATGACCACATCAGTGAGAGCCTTATGGATTCTGGTTGGCTTACCATGATTAACATAAGAAAACTTCATTTTCTCACATCAGTACACAAGATCGTTACTAGTGGAACACCTACTTATCTATACAATAAACTTACCAGACTGCCTGATAATAAAGTAACTCGCAATAAACATCTTTTGGTTATTCCTAAATATTCAACAGCTCTGTTTAAGCGCAGCTTTTCATACAATGCTACGAAACTGTATAACAGCTTGGCAGTAGATCTCAAGAATCTGAGCCTCCGAAATTTTAAAAAAAGATTGAAAGCTGATCTCCTGCACGACCAAGGGCCTAAAGTATAAGCAAACCTCGCTACGTTTTAAAGGATAATGTCCCAGTATGTTTCTTTTTAAGTCGCCTTGTTCTTTTTTGCATGAATTGTGCTCTCATAAAAACTGCATTGGCCATGCACTCGTATGTTCTGTTTTGTATTGCATATTATCTTTTTTTTATATATATACAACATTTTGTATGAGTGTAATTTTTTTGTGGGTTTAGTTGAAAAGCAGCTTAGGCTGAACTACGCCTTTCATCATTTTATCTTTAATTTTTTTTTATCCTCAAGTTATTTATAATGATGAATAAAGACCATTTATTATTATTATTACTTACCCAACCCTAAGTAACATGTATACACAAAGACGTTACAATATTACTGGGTGCTCTATTCTTTATGTCACTCTGCATAAAATAATTTAACAGTAAAGACTTTACCCAGTCCAACTAGCCCTAAGCAGTTAAAATCCCTTTATCTTCTCAAGAGGATCTAATAATTGATTTGTATTAATAATAGGGTCGACAACCGACATCTGGTAGTCCCATCTCAACTACGAAGCAGATTGGTCACTCACCCTTAACTCGGAATAGAGGATGTCATGAATATCAAGCAGTAGCAGATCCATATTCAGTTAGACTATAGGCAGATGACCGTCTTGCTGCTGTATTTCGTATCAAAAAGTTCTCAGTCTCTCGTTAATGTTAGCTTAGAGCGAATAAGTAAAAGGAACTTTAACAGCTTTGTAATACCAATACGATCGACCTAACTTACTTTGCCACGCCAACGCGGAGATGTGATTTATATGTAAATTGATTGAGTAGGCGTTGAACAATGAATATGGCAAAAAATGAATGGGAAAATTGTTTGGTCTGAATCTCTTGAAACTTAAGGATTATGGAGTTCTCGAATCTAGATACAAAGCATGAGCAACCATCACATTACAGGAGAAAGAAAGAAAATCTTTTCGGTTTATATTTAATATTCCTTCGTTTGTTTTGAAACTCCAACGTTTTCTATAGAGTGTGATTATTTTAAGGCTGTAATTGATGAAACAAGTTTTTGCATTGGATACCTTACGCCTGTTGTAAGAAATGATGAGGCAACTGAAATACTAGCAAAGTTACTACTACTAGATAAGTTATTATTTTGATTAAAATTTATTTGGAGTACATCTGCTATTCTTTAGAATAGATCTAGTTTCACTTGTGCGCCCTCAATATTATTCGTCGTTAGTCGTGGCAGATATTTCACAAACTATGATTCAGTAACTCTGATACATTGGAGCTAAAACAGAGCCCTGGGGTATATTGATTTCATCTGGCAAAGACGTTTTTGCCACCAACCAAAACCACCTGCGACCGGTTATTTAAATATGGCTACATGAAGTTGCAATCAAGGCAATCGACGCCGTAGTAATGACATTTGGCTACAAGCAGCTTGTGATTTAATTTATTGGCCCTAAGCGATTTCATCGAGGTATTTTGCTAAGGACATCAGTATACGAGGGATGTCTTCTAAGTTTTGCATATAGAAACATAGTAGGCCGCGCGGATCGAACGTCAGTACTGAATCTTAACCTCAATCTTTAGTAAACTTAAATTCATAGTTCCACAACAATACGTGCAGTGTTCTCACTACAGTGAATTTTTAAGTGTCACCAAGTCATTAAAAAAATGGAACTCAACCGAGAACATTTTCGCGCATTAATTTATTACAACTTTCAGAGACAATTATCGCAACAAGAATGCCTTGCTGAGTTACTGTCTGTTTTCGGCAACGAAGCGCCACATCAGTCGACAATTTCCCGTTGGTATGGAGAATTCAAACGTGGACGGGTGAGTCTTAGCGACGAAAACCAAAAACCAAAAACGGCAGTCACCGAGGAAAACGTCGATGCTGTGCGCAAACTCATCATTGAAGATAGACATGTGACATATCGCCAGATTGAGGCGTCCTTGAAGATCTCAACGGCCTCAGATCAAAAAATTTTACATGAAGAATTAGGAGTAAGAAAATTAGTTTCTCGTTGGATTGACTGAAGAGCAGAAAGCAGCCAGGGTTAATTGGTGTAAAAAAACGCTTGACCGTTTCAATTCCGGAAACTCAAAAAATGTGAACAGCATTGTTAGTGATGATGAATCGTGGATTTACTGTTATGAACCATAAAATAAACGACAGTCGGCTGATTGGGTGTTCCAAGGTGAAGGAAAGCCAACAAAAGTCATCCGTTCTCGAAGTGTTTCGAAAAAGATGGTCGCCACATTTGTGTCAAAAGCGGGTCATATTGCAACAATTCCTCTAAATGAGCAAAGAACTGTTACTGCGGATTGGTATACCACCATTTGTTTGCCAAAAGTCATCACCGAGCTTCGAAAAATCAACCCCGAAAGAAGAATCATCCCCCACCAAGACAAAGCAAGCTCGCACACAGCCCAAAAAACAAGGCAGTATTTAACGGAAGAAAACGTGGAATTATTGGACCACCCTCCATATAGTCCCGATCTAAGTCCTAACGATTTTTTTACTGTCCCGAAAATTTAAAACAGACTGCGTGGTCAAAGGTTCCAGCCACCAGAAGAAGCAGTTGACGCATTCAAAAATGCCGTTTTCAATCTGCCAGCAAACGAGTGGAATAAGTGCTTCGAAAATTGGTTCGAGCGCCTGCAGATGTGTATTAGTCTTGGTGGAGAATACTTCGAAAAACAATAAAGTCATTTAAAACTACCTACCGTGTTGTTTTATGTCCATATGCAAAACTTACAAGACATTCCTCGTATACAATCGCTACATATCATCTACATATCATCCCTCGTACTAATAATTTCATCGTGATTAGAAATTCACGGTTTTAAATCACTGCTATGAAAAGTAACGGTTTTCAAGAAGGAAAATCCACGCAAGATCCAATTGCAGTTTTGATGGAAAACGTGTATACCAGTCTAGACTTGGGAAACCCATCGGCCTGTGTCTTTATAGATTTAAAGAAGGCATTTGATACAGTTGAACACAAAGAATTACTAACTACTTTGGAGAATCTAGGATTTCGTGGCCAAACACATAATTTACTCAAAAGCTACCTTTCAGATAGGAATCAATGTGTGAAAGTTAATAATTCCATCAGCGACTTGCACCATGTAACATACGGTATCCCACAAGGTACAGTCTTAGGACCTATCCTGTTCAACCTATATGTAAATGATCTTTTTAACCTACACACACACGGTAAAATTATCGGGTTCGCAGATGATACGGCTGTTTTTTATAGCGAAAAATCTTGGGATATCTTAAAGACTCTTATTGAAGAGGATTTCAGAGTCATTATAAGCTTCTTCTATAATAAAATATTAACAATCAATTATGAAAAAACTTTATATCTGACTTTTTCATGTGATGATAGGAACAGTCCCACATTCAATAACAAACACATCAAATTACCACCCATAGATGAAGTAGTAGTCCTAAAGCCAGCAAATCATATAAAATACCTAGGAATCATAATAGACAGCCACCTACAATGGGACAAACAAATAGAAAGCCTAACGAAGAGATTACGATGTCTTATACCAAAATTTAAATTTTTTAGGGAAATTCTTTCTGATAAAGACTTATGCACCATATACAAAACGTTAGTACAACCGTTGTTAACTTATGGAATTTTGGCATGGGGACCGGTGTTTAATAAATACTACAGGAAACTAGAAATAACTCAGAAATGGATTCTTAAAATCATGTTTCACAAAACTAACACCTATCCAACCGATATGATATATAAGGTATCCAAGATATGTGATTGTGGGCAACTCTATTTTGAGAGTGTGTCCACATATATTACAAAACATAAGCATTTATTAAATTTCCTCCCACATGACCATCACACCAGATCCAAAGATCATTCAGTACGCATACCAAAGCCTAAAAAGACCATAGGTCAGAGGAGTTTCACTTTCCTAGGACCAAAAATATATAACTTAATCCCCCCTCAGATAAAATATATTAAAAATACAAAGGTTATGAAAAAGCATCTAAGACTGTGGATTTTGGACCAGCATAGGCTCAAGATTCATCAAGCGATTGATATCAAAAATATCTACTACTACTGAAAGCGGAAATCTCTCTCAAGATTATTGAAATTTCAAAATGAAAAAAAAAATGTATAAATCAAACTGATTTGAATTCTTATTTCCTGAATTATGGCATTTTATGACTTATTTTTACCAATTTTTGTTCTTGTCTAATCACCTAATATTGTCTTTTGTTTCAATATTGTCTCTATCCCGATTGCGTCTACGTCCCGATTTTGCGTCTCCGTCCCGATTGTGTCTTTTTAAGAATTTTACCAGGACTTGTCTAATAAATTTTATATATATATATATTTTATTTTGTTTTGTATTTTTTTTTTTTTAGTCTTAAGTTATTTATACGTGAGCTCATGCCAAAGCACAAGTTTCTGAGAAACTTTTTTGGGTCCATTCGTTTATTGTATAATATTGTCTTTCATCTACTACTGCTATACTTTTTCTTTTGCAATAAACTTATTATTTTTATTATTATTATTATCAGGTGTCACAGATATTCAAAAACAACGATTTCGGCAATCTCTACTGGGTATTGCAAAAAATGGTGAATGTTATACCATTAAGTTTATATTTGCAGAAATGGAGGATGCGCTACATTGAAAACGTACGTTTTCGAAAAAAAAATTGCGTCAGGTAGATAGATTCACTATAATGTCGTTTGAGGGATGCGTCTGGATATAAATCAAGAGGTTCCCGAGCGCTGATCTGGTCCAAACTTGTTTAAACATTTTAATTACGAAAAAGGAATATTTTACCAAAGCCAACCGTTTGCAAGTTTCAAGCGATTCTGTCTGGAAAAACACTTTGTAGGTTTGTCATTGAAAATTATTTGAATAAGGAAAGTAATCCTATCTCACAATATCGTTAACTTGTCAACTTGCACTGAGTATCTTGGTTCGACATACATTTATAAGAACTTTTTGTTATTTTGGTTGTACTTTCTGCTGTACAAATATTATCAATATGTTTAAATGTAGATGAGACGAATCAATTTCCTTCTGGCTTAATTGCGCACCGGCAATGTTTATTTACTTACCACCGACAGACGTTAACGAAGAGGGGAGAAGCTTCGAACAACTGGATTTCTGATGACAATAACATTTGTTTGATTGAACATTTCACAAAACATGGCGTCAAGTATATTGACTCTATACCTCCTACGCCTTTGTTAGATGTTTCAAGGAAAATGAATAAAACAAATCGTTTCAAAATACGAAATCGGTTCAGAAGAGATCTGGATCATACATAGGTGTACATGTTTCTCATTTATGTCGGTTTCTCAGACCATGTCTGTTGTATACCAATGCGTCGTAAGTATTGAGTCAATGTACTTGACGGAATATTCAAAGAACCATCATAGAAGGTTTAACACAAATTGAAGGCTAAGCGAAATGGGTGGTCAATTTCATTATTATGAAATTCAGAAAAATATATGAGTAGATATAGAAACAGTTATCATTTGGAAGCTTTTAATGATAGAACGTCTTTGATTAATACTGAAGGCGTTACACTTACAGTAGTAAGTAGTTATATAGACAAGTATATCTCTTAGCTATATCTTTGATCTCAGGTACATAATCAGCAAGGGCAATAGCTTTCGGAAAGGTCTTTGTTAATTCCTTTTCGATTTTTGTAGCTTTTCGTCATTTAAGGTGAAAAAAAGAATCTTACAATACAATTACTTTTTTATGAACGACATACATCTAATTTTCTTCCATTTTCTATTAAATCATGGTTCATAATGGCTATTATACCTCGGCTACTGCCCTAATTTCGCTAAGAGGGTCTTCCTTTATTTGTGGTATTCTCTGCGTGTTATTTGCATTCACTTTCCCTTCCAGTTCTCCAAAGGAGAAAATTGTAAGCGTAGAGTCCCAGGAGACTGTGATGAACAATCGTCGGCACACCTGGCAAACATTCGTTCACCAAATGGCATTTTCAACTTGTAATGTGGGCACAGAAATTTGTAAGACTTGCACTGGAAACGAAGACCGTAACGCACGGCTTTTATGTAAAAAAACTATAAAACGTCAAAAAAAAACAAAATGTCATCTTTCAGACTAGATATTAAGGTGCAAATAGTTTATTCCACGTTTGCTCGCTCTGATTTCTATGAGAGTGCATCTATGGAGGAATGACTCAACTACGAGCCCCTTCCCACTTCAGTTGGCCCACCTCAAGATTTGTACCAAAATATGTCTTTATAAACTAAACATGACGAAACTATTTACTTCAAAAACAATTTATTTTCTCAAAAACATTTTAGAAAGACTCTAGTCGTAAAAAATACATCTTTGAAATCACTTAGACCTATAACTAATAGAACATCTGAACAAATAAACAATGTGCGAATAAATGCGCGAAGTTAACAAAGCAACAATTAAAAGATTACCATTGGGTAACATCACATTTATTTTTTATTACGGCAGAAATTCGTTGGGGCATAGTGTTAACCAAGTTTTGGCAAACATTTGGTGTAAAACAATCCCCTATTTCTTGAAGCTTTTGTCTCAGTTCGGTGATTGTACGAGCAGAATGTTGTCGTAGAACCTTTTTCATCTCGTGCCACAAAGTTTCAATAGGTGACAGATCTGGACTGCTAGAAACCCAAACCCAAACTTCGAATCGGGCCTCATCACTCCATTGTATTGCACACCATTGTTGAGGTGTCCATTGTCTATGTTCTTTAGCCTATCTAAGCCGATTTTTCTTTTGTAGTGGAGTTAATAGTGGCTTTTCTTTGGCCTATAAACAAGTTGTGCAACTTGTGGGTTTTTACATCAGTATTTTTATAAGAAAACTTACCTTGCAAGTGCTAAATCCCAGTTTGTGGGCCTCTCTATGAGTTGTGGACCTGGAAATTCTCCTTCCAACAGCGTCACTCCACAGATCACTTAATTGTGAATAATTGGTGCGCCTGTTTTTCACGATTATTCTTCTTAATGCTCTTCGGTCGGCATTTGTGATATTACTTTTTTTCACATATCGTGGCTTAATATTAACTGAACCAGTTACGTTATATCTTCTAACAATATTTCTCACACTTTACCGCGATAATTCTAACAAAGTTGCAAATTTTGAGTTAGATTTCCCAGAATTAAAAAATTTAATTATCAGTAACCGAATTTTCTCACTAATAACCTTTCCTCTACCCATTTTGAAAGCCTTAACTAACCAAAACTATTTTAAACGGATTATGACAGCTGTGATTAATAAAAACAATTGTCATGGCTTTTATTTTTCACAGCCACCTATGCGTTATAGACTTATTTTGCATTGAAATGAAAATAGGTTGATATGCTGTAATTGCAACATGTGTAATTTTTATGCTGCAAATTTGATTAGGGAGTGATAAAGTTGGTGTTTTCTACTATATATTAACAAAATATTCATTGTTAATATTTTAAACCTACCCTGGTACATTTTTATTATTTGTGTTTGATAAGAAAAAAACTAAGATTTCAATAATTGGGCCAACTGAAGTGGGAAGGGGCTCGTATGTCTATACAACTGAATCAAGTAGAAACTGTGAGATCAAACATTTTTTATTCAATACAAAATAACAGAATTATTCTAATTTGAATCCGCGTCTTGCTTTTCGTTCAGCAAAAATTTCCATCGCAGAATCCAAATTGAGTGTATTAGCTAGTGATCTTTCGATATAGAGGATAGAGAAGTTGTTGAGTGTGTCTTCAACCAAAGAAGGTTGTCACTCTGATTTCTTGTTATTAATTTTACATTCAGACGCGCTGAACCTATTCCTCCTAAGGTGCGGTGCCCCGGAATTTAAGCTTGTACCTGATCTGTTGCTTCGGTATTCAAAAAATAGTTCCGAGATATATAATGGACTCGCAAAGGTGACAGCGTTATTCACTTTTTATGAGCTACGTCCTCTTCATGTAAACTAAATATAGAGCTATGATAGATCGGATGCATCAGGTAGTTGACACATCCTCCCTATCCAATCGACGGATCATGAAAAGCCGGAATACAACAAAGAGTAATATGATACGCTGATAAATGCGGTAACATCCCATACTGCTAGGATTAGGTAACTAATTATCTTTGATTAAACGACGGAGTGATTCCAGCAAAAGCGATTTGATTTATTGGATCTCTGGGGCATGATGTTAATGCGGAAAATTTCGCTGGGCCTCCGGTGATAACACGTGGAAATGATTAATCAAAAGGCTTTTCTTTGTGTACCCGATTGTACCTAATAACGGTAGGATTAATGAGGATTAAAGTCATTAGCGAATCAAAATCCAGCAAGCCAAAAACCGAAATCTAAGAACAACGTCGATCAAAAGGCCAGTTTTCATGCTGAGGCTGTCCAAAGATTGACGGAAACATCTGATAACATCGACCTTTACAGTGAAATGCAAGATAGAAGTGCTCGTGCCAAAAACATCATTATTTACAACAGAGATGAAAGCCCATCTGCTGTGACGTTAGATCATGATAAGTCGTGTGTTGCTGATATTTTAAGTGTCCTTGAAGTTGATTTGGTTGCACCCGTCAAGGTTATTAGACTTGGCAAACAGAACAACAAACCAAGACCTGTTAAGGTTATTTTCAATGATCAATTCTTTGCATTGAAATGCCTTCGTAATAAGAACAAATTAATCGGCAAGCATGTTACAATAAAACAAGATTTTACTAAACTACAGAGGGCAAAGTTAAACAATCTTCTTAGTGACTTGAAAATAAGGAAGGAAAGAGGTGAGGAAAGAATCGGTATTAGACATCGCAATGGCATTCCCTACATTTCCAAAATGAATAACCCCTCTCTTTCAAAAAACTAATTGAACGAGATGATCAAATGATAAGCTGTTATTGACAGAACGTCGGTGGATTTCGTACAAAAATTGATACTCTTATGGAGGTAGTAAATCTCTGTGATTACTCGGTCATCATCCTTCTAGAGACTTGGCTGAATGAATCCTTCTCAACCAGTGAACTTAATCTTCAAGGATACAATATCTTCAGAATGGACCGTAGTGCTTCCACTAGTGATAAAGGGCATGGTGGTGGAGTGATTACACTGATCAACAGCCAAAAAATATCCTAAATAAAATCAATAAAATATTACTATTTTTAATGTGCTAAAACCGGAATGAAACTTATTTTTTCAATATTGGTTCAAGTTTTAGAGATACGGTAATTATATGTGTTCCTGCTGTGACAGTGTTAATATACTGTAATTCACAAGAATGCACGTGCTACATTTTTATATTCGGCAAGGAAAGATGATGTAATCGGCATGATTGTGTTACGTTATACATACGTGTACATTATATTGTTTTATATTAGCCATTTTTTCCTCAGTTGGCTGACAGCGTTCATGCAAGATGTCTCGAAAGTGTGTAAACAATCCAGATCAGTTTTGTTACGTGTGTGGTGATGTGACTTTTGCGTCTCAGAGACGGTCTATTACTCCACTAATAACAAAGGCATATCAGCTTTATTTCGGTTGTAAACTAGACAAACAGTGGGCACCCCACATCTGCTGCAATACATGTGCTTCAAGTCTGAGGAGCTGGTTAAATGGCAAAAAACGCTCTATGCGCTTTGCCGTCCCAATGGTTTGGAGAGAGCCTACAAATCATATTAATGATTACTTTTGCATAGTACCTTGTGTTGGACAAGCCACAGGTATGTCCAAGAAAAAAAAATCGTTTATTAACTACCCAAACATACCATCTGCGATGAGACCTGTGCCTCACACAGTGACGAAAATCCTATTCCAAAACCCCCAGAATCCTACACTTGCGAATCAGAAAACGAATCAGATCATGGCGATCGAGTGATTCGTCAGGAAGAAGATATGCCATCAACGTCAAGAGATCCTGATTTTATACCGAGCACGTCATGCACAAAATAACACAGTCAGAATTAAATGATCTTGTAAGAGATTTAGAACTTCCAAAATGTAAGGCAGAGTTACTTGGATCAAGACTGCAGCAGTGGAACTTGTTAGAAGACGATGTTTCGGTATGTGTTTTTCGTAAACGCCACAAATACTTAGAACCATTTTTCAATATGGAGAATAACTTGGTTTTCTGCAGTAACATTAACGGCTTACTGGCGGCTTTAAATATAAACTATAACCCAGAAGAATGGAGATTGTTTATAGACAGTTCAACATTGAGTTTAAAGGCAGTGTTATTGCATATTGGAAATATTTTACCATCTCTTCCTGTAGGGTATGCAGTTCACATGAAAGAATCGTATGACAATATGAAGTACCTATTGACATGCATAAAATACGATGAGCACCAATGGCATATTTGTGGCGATTTGAAAGTTGTTGCACTTTTACTTGGGCTGTAGCTAGGCTACACAAAGTTTTGCTGTTTTTTGTGTGAATGGGACAGTCGGGCAAAGGCACTTCATTACACCAGACAAAACTGGCCTGTTCGTCAATTCTTAGAGCCAGGTCAAAAAAATGTACAGCATATGCCATTAGTCGATTCGAAAAAAATTTTATTACCACCACTGCATATCAAGTTGGGCCTAATGAAAAACTTTGTCAAGGCATTAGATAGAGATGGGTCAGCTTTTCAATACCTGCGTCAGAATTTTCCAAGACTAAGTGAGGCAAAGGTTAAAGAAGGTATTTTTGTTGGGCCACAGATTCGAAATATTTTGAAAGATACACAGTTTGAAAACACTTTAACAGGTATTGAAAAAACTGCTTGGAATGATTTCCGTCTGGTGGTCACTAATTTCTTCGGAAATACAAAAGCTGACAACTATAAAACCCTTGTCAAAAATATGCTGTCATCGTATCAAAAGATAATATGTCTCTTAAGATACATTTCCTACACTCACCCCTGTACTTTTTTTCAGGATATTTCAACAATGGAAAAAAGGTACCAGGGAAAGTGGAATCCTTCCATGCTTGCAGACTACTGTTGGACTCTTGGTAGAGATGCTCCAGAAACGATCCATAAAAGAACAGCAAAAAGACAGCGCATATAGTGATTCTTATAAGTATATGAATCTTGTTACTTTTTTTAATATATCCTTAAAAATAAAAAGTTTTTTTTCTAAACCGCAACTAATTTTTTTATTTCATTGTCATTTTTGGATTCAGCGCCCCAAAATTAACAAAGAAGTGCACTTTTCCCACAAGATACAATTAAAAAACTAAAATTTGTTGTCCAGTGATTGCTGTGCCTAGTGTACTAAAGTCCCGTAAACTGCAATTGTCCTCTGAAGAAATCGAACAGCTATTTGTCGAAGTGAAATTTTGCAAGAAAACCATCATTTTCATCATTAAATATGACATCCAATGTTTATCTCTTCTAGAAATTTCTGAAATTTGGCCAGGAACTGACGTGGCCATCTTAGGTGGTATAATCTTCCGGAGGCAACTTGGAATAATGATGATGATACTTTTGTCCATTGCCCTGAGAATTCACCGGCACGTAGATTGGCAGAAACATTCTCCTATCTCAATATGTTACAACTCAATAATATTCCGAATGAGCGTAATGTGTTTTTAGATTTATTGTTTTCTAGTTTGTTTTATATCAATGGGCTACCAGCTTACGATATTTTACTGCCAGAGAGTGTACACCACAGAGCCTATGCCTTTACAATTTTAGCAAAATGTAGTGACCCTGATTTTGATGAGCTCCTTTACGATTTTTCAAATGCTAACTTTACTGAAATTAATGATTATTTAGCATCATGTGACTGGGATGCATTATTTGGTGATGTAGATGTGAATGTGGCAGTTGAAAGGTTCTATGGAGTCTTACAAAATTGCTTGGATTGGTTTGTGTCTCTGAACTTAAAGATCTAGTCTGTCGAAAAAAGATTGCCCATAAGATTTCTATAGAAACAAACCAATATGAGGACTATGTGACTTTCTCAGGGTT